>VZTV01008445.1:4091-14407 GCA_013400875.1 Anhinga rufa
TTTTCAGAAACAGCAACCTGCACATGGAATTAGGTTTTTTTTTTTTTTTTTTTTTAATATGTTTAGAAATGGGGGAAAGAAGGCTATACTGTTGGGATTTAGAAAACTTGCACATGACTATTGAACATCCTTTTTCTGTCTGTCAGGCTTCCACTTAACCAGGGCTGAATATTTTTACACACTTACTCAAACATTAGCTCTACAATGTTGTTTTTATGTTTATATACTGTTACAGTGCATTTCATCGTAGAATCTGATGCTGCTGAAGACAAAATTTCTTCTTCCTCAAAAGCCTAGAAGATTTTATTTTCTCTGACCTTTATTTAAATAAGTATTTTTTTACCCTTAGGTTTTTTTCATCTCTCTTTCATCCCTCGTTCCTTTCCCCTGCACTGCGAGAGTGCCATCAGTGTGGGCCTAACATGAGAGCTTGGAAGGAATTGTGAAAAACTTTTGAGATAAGTCAAAATGAATTTGTCCAGCCTCAGTCCCAGTATTAATTAAATATATTGAATGAACAGTGCCTTTTGCTGTGAATAGATGAATGACCACCTTAGGAAATTCCTCTTTTTACAAACAGAGAAGAACACGTTCCCTGAAGTTGCTTTGCCATTTTTAAAAAGTGATATTTAACATTGCTACAAGCAATTTGTTGTTTAAAAGAACTGATTAGCACAGTTGTTGTCCATCACAGTACGCTATGCTCCCAGTGTTAAGACATTAGCCAAGTGCTATCCTATAACCATCAAACTACCTTCAGTTTCAATCAGTTTTCTAACACAGCCTGATTAACAAAGTTCTGTTTACCCAAATGGGATAAGGTGACTGACCAGATGTTCTGATTTTAAAAGATCTGTTGGTGTCCCAGTGATTTCCGCTGGGACATTGAATTGTCCCAGATTTTCCTGCTGAGAGCTTGAGCAGCACAAAAGTTGCTTGCAAGGTAAAGCCCCTTTAGCCACTAAGGAGTTTGGAAAGAAGGATTAAGGGAGGATCCCCCTCCGAGAGTTGAAGATTCATCCAAAGTGGCTCAGATTAATACATGAGTTATTATAAATAACTGCGCTGGTGTCCTTTGCTACAGAAAAAAAAAAAAAAAAGAAAAACAAAAAAGAAAAACCCCAACTCTGCAGCCTAGAGCAACTTTAGGAAACCAGGCTGCTTTTCCCTGCTGTAGATCTATTGCTCATACTACATGCAGAACGCCAAGGAATTCTTAAAATACTTTGCTCCATGGTGGTTTCTGTTTGTGTGTGTATAAGGGGTAAGGGAGGAGGGGAAAGGGGAAGGAAAGAGAGAGAGGGAGAAAAAGAAAGAGAGAGGAAATCCTCTTTGTCCTGTGAAGTGCATCACACAGACCTCCTGTGTTGTAATGTAAAACCGCCGGGGTGTCTAGAATGACCATATGCTGTGAATGTGAGTGCTGTGCCTGTTTAAATGTAAATTCCCTCTGTATCAGAATAAAAGAATATCTGTTTAATATGGAATGAAGGCAGTTTGGCAGGATATGCACTACTTCAGGTAAGCCAGAATAAACAGTAACATTGATTAAAAGGAGCCCCCTATTCTGCACCTGTCATGTTCACCTCCTTTGCCACAAAGGCCTCACCGGTTTATTTACCTGTAGAGCTGTTATAATATTTTGCTTTCTAAAGAGATTTGGAAGCCACCTGCCATACCTCTGGCATTTCTTTAACAACAAAGCACTTCAGGCTCAAGTGTGGGAGCCCATTGTTCTGCTCCACAGCATGGAAAAGAAGATGAATCCAGAAGCACAGGAACCAAACAGAAATTATTATTGATTTAATCACATAATCAGCAGCAAACACTTCAGGCTAAGATAGCAAATCCATAACAGCCTGCCCACATAACCACCCTTACAAATTTACCAGCAAACCACTGCGCACACTTAGCAAACAAGAAGAGCAAGGGTCACCTTCACTTGGCGGCAAAATATTGACATTCCTAAAGCTTAAATATGTTTTGAGTTAAGTGTTATCAATCAGTGATAAGAGTTGAATGTCTGTTAAACATAACTACATTGGCAGAAGGATTATAGAATGCTTTCTTGCCATAATCTAGAAGCATCTTTCAGACAAAACTCTGCTTGAAATCAATTGTGCACAAGGAGCTGCCTGCTGAGACCCATTCAGTGTCATACAAAAGAAGAGAGAGTCTCCCTGTGATCTTTAACCATAACCGGTTATCTAATGAGACCAGGGCTTTAATTTCTTTTCACATCAAACATAGAATCAATGCTCTGGATTCAACAATGTGTGTAAACAGGCCGTGAAGCCATCTCTTCAGATGGCAGCCAATTCAGCCTTCCAAGCTGCCTGGCATATTTATTTCAGTGAATCCCCCTTTAGTTCCAGGTAACTGCTCCTCTCACATTGCTGCTGGCTCCCTCCTCGTGGATGGCAAGGCGAGCTCACTCACCTTCCAATGGTAGCGTAAAATCTGGGGAACTGACTCTTGTAGGAACACTGGAAAAAGTATTTTCAGGCTTCTTTTCTAATCAGTTTAGCAATCCTGTCTCAGCTTTAACAATTCCTACAGGCAAATGGTGTTACAGTCCATCTCCCCTTCATACCTCGCTGTCAAACGGCTGGATGCTGCTTTCACTCAGACAAATTCAAAACTGTAGTAACATCGCTGTAGTTTACTTTAGAATTACACTGGTATAACAGGTGACAACTTGGTGCGAAGAGTATAGAGCAAATGTCGGCTGGGAAAGCCTAGTGACATTCCAGAGACGATTAAAATGAGGTTCAACAAACTGATTCATTCAGCCCTTGTCCTATTCTGGGATGTTTACAAAGTGTGCTTTTTGTTTGTAAAGAGGGCATTTTATAGCATGTGTCTATTCTTAAAGATTCTGAAATTTTATTCTGCACATAGCAGGGCAAATAGTATGAAGAAAATCACAGAATCACAGAATCCCAGGTTGGAAGGGACCTCGGGGATCATCCAGTCCAACCTTTCTAGGAAGAGCACAGTCTAGACAAGACGACCCAGCACCCTGTCCAGACGACTCTTGAAGGTGTCCAACGTGGCCGAGTCAACCCCTTCCCTGGGGAGATTATTCCAGTGGTTGACTGGCCTCACTGTGAAAAATTTCCCTCTGGTGTCCAATCGGAATCTCCCCAAGAGCAACTTGTGTCCATCCCCCCTTGTCCTCTCCATGTGACTCCGTCTAAAAAGGGAGTCTCCATCTTCTTTGTAACAACTACCCCTTAAGTGCTGGTACACGGTGATGAGATCCCCTCGGAGCCTCCTTTTCTCGAGGCAGAACAAACCCAGCTCTCCCAGCCTATCCTCATATGGCAGGCTTCCCAGTCCTCCGATCATCTTGGTGGCCCTTCTCTGGACCCTTCCAGCCTGTCCACATCCTTTTTGTACAGCGGGGACCAGAACTGCACACAGCACTACAGGTGTGGCCTGACAAGCGCTGAGCAGAGCGGGATAATGGCTTCTTTCTCTCTGCTGGCGATGCCCTTGTTGATGCAACCCAGCATCCCGTTGGCCTTCTTGGCCGCAGCAGCACGCTGCTCGCTCACGTTGAGCTTTCTGCCCACCAGGACCCCCAGGTCCTTTTCCACAGAGCTGCTCTCCAGCCAGGTCGATCCCAGTCTGGTGGATCCCAGTTCTGGTGGATCCCAGAAAACTCCTCTGGCAGCCTGACCTAAATAAAGAAAAGGATTTTCCCTAAATTTTATGCTGCTGCTACCCTGTGCCCTTACTGCCAGAAATGTGGATGGCCCTGTTGTGTGGATCTGGTGAGCAAAGATCTAGTATGTCAGCCTCTCTGCTGTGTTAGGCTGTGCCACCCTGCTGCCCATAGGCTGTGCCTGCCCTCTTATCCAGCAGGCTTGCTGCTGCAGAGGTGGACATCTCTATTGTGGCTAGCTTAAAGCACTCCTATCAGGGAAACCAAGACACCATGAGCTTCAGCCATGGTCCACTTGGATTCAAAGTGGCTCAGCTATGACTCAGGGAGCTGCAGCTGCCACTTAGGACCACATAAAAGCTCACCTGCCTTTGTATTTTCATGTAAAAAGTTTCCAGCAACACACGATGTAAAAATCACTCCTAAAAAAATACAGTAACAAAACATTTGTTTGAACCTAGGAGCGTTCATGGGAAGGCAGGGACTGCAAGTATCTGTACATAACAAAAGTATATTGGGATAAATCGTGTTTTAGTTATCTCATCAAATCATGTCTTACAAGCTCCAAATTGGGTGAAGTTTATGGACTGTTTAGCACTTAAAGGGTGATGCCATTCAGACGGATACTGTATTGAGCTGCTTTGAACCCCTCTGGGCTCTGACTGCTGAAACTGATTTGAGGGCTCAGATTTTTTAGCTGGAAAACACCTGCCAGTGGGTAGAGATTAAAGAAGGGGTGAAATCAGAGTTTCCTCCCTGAACTTTCCCTCAAGCCCTATGGCTTTTCTTCCCAGTCAAAGCCGCTTCAACTATACCAGTGCTCCAGAACAGGGTAGGAGAGGAAGCCAAACTGTCCAACACCAAACTGTTTTGGGTAAAGAGGAGCTGAGAAGCAGCAATAGCAGTGTTGTCCCTCTTTGTCATGAGCGATGGCATGAACAGAGAAGTTGTGGCTGCTAGGCACCTCAGAGGCAACGAGAGAAAAAGAGGAATCAAAAATATGGAAAAAATTCAAGAGCGGAGCAACAGGTTCTTTTCCATGGACTTGTAGTTCCATAACAAGTAATAATTATGTTGGAAAACTATAAGATGTTCCCATGAGTTACTTTAGAAAAGAAGCAAATGACTCCTTTGGGTATCTCTGAAATAACTTCCAGTAGGTTTTCACAGCAAGACTGTGAAAAGGAAATAATACAGGATATTGATACCGGGTTATAGAAATAACACTGTATATTACAACAGAGTGATTTTCTATATAATCATTTCATTAAAAAATCTTTTTATTGATTCTCTAATTAACACTAACAACCATAAAGACAATCACAAACAAATATAGACATAAATCAAGTAGATACTGTATAAACAACTGAACTTAATTTAGCTTGCCTATAGAAATCATTATGCAAGAACACCTGACATGGCACGTACCCAAGTAAAGGAGAATCTGAAAGATGTCTATTGGAATGATACTAAAAAAGAAATTTTAATCCAAACAAAAATATACCAAATACCTGTAAACTGACATAATATGATGAAAGCCAGGCTTGACTACTCCCTTGATAAGGGAGGACCAAGCCTTAACTACACAAATACAACACCAAAAATAACACAACATTCTCAAATAAATAGTTTCCTGGGATAAATTAACATATCTATTGAAAAGTGTACATAAAATGATATTAGCTGTTTGTCTTCCACTGATGATTCTTTCTATGGTTTAGAAAACTGCTGTATTGCCAGTGCTTAATTATGTTATGTGAGAAATGCCTCTGAAGAAGTCAACATTAACATTTCCTCTCTTAGTGCAGGAGAACTAGACTGTGCTTTCCCTCAGCTGAAGCACATGGAAGAAAATATTAGTAAAAAAATTAATAATTTGGCCTTAATACTTTGAAGAAATTTACCCTTACAGTGTTGGTAAAAATCAGCATTAATTTATTCATGGAATAATCTGGCAATGTGTTTTACTTGAGCCTCTTAGTGTTATATTATTATAATATATCATTAAATTGTACGCATTTATTTTTACTTACAAAATATTTTTACCATTATTCTAGATTTCTCAAATATCATGTTTTTAATGCTGAGAAAGAATACCTATTTGTACAAAACCAAGAATACCCAACGGCAGGTTCTAATGTCAAGTCAATTGTAAGGGTAGAGCTTATAAGACATCGGGCAAATCTGTAATTCCTTTTGAAATCAGTTAATCTGTAGGTGCTCCACATTTTGCATATCATGCTCTGAGAGTATATTTATGGTGCTGGCCTAAATTTCCTCCGTTTCTCCAACTTTACTATTTCCTACTGAAAAAATAGCAGCCTGGACTGAGCCTGTTGGGAACTTTTTTTTTTACAGTTAGCTTAAGTTCTGTGTTGAAAACGGCTTTTAGCATCTGTTTCAGTTTTCACTGCTGTAAGATGAGGGGTTCGTAATGCTTACATATTTACATGGGATTGCGTGAGAACTTTCAGGAGAAAAAGTACCATGCATGTGAGCCCCGCTTCTGCAAACTAATGCACTTTGGATTGGCTGCTTTGTGAAGTGTTTTGAAACAGGAATTGTGAGTAGTGAACGACGGCTCCAGTGGATGTTATCAGAATACAATACAAAATAAATATTAGAAATTCCTTAATCTTGGTCAGCAGTCCAGGATGTTTTGGGAGAATGGGAGTTTCCTAGGCTCTGCCTACTGAGTAGCATGACAGCAAGCAGAAAGGCTGGCAAAGTGTGTAAGCAGCCACATTAGTGTTGCCCCTATAAATCTGCCAGCACATAACTACAGGTGTAAGCCTATTGCCTGTCATGCACTTACACTTTTAATGCTAACTATGCCAGCAGAATACATGCAAACAAATGGTCAGTATCTGAAACCAAAGCCACTAGAAGTTAGCAACATTCATCTAACCTGCAAATCAGGATCTAAAAGAAAAAGAAAAAAAAAAGAACCAAACTCAGCATCTTAGAAGGGCTGCAAGAACCACAGAGATCTCTTATCTACCTCTGTCAATTGTTTGCATGGCTGCATGTATACACTGAATAACCAACATAAAATCATTATACAAATATATATGCTTTGCTCCCTAATATACATGGCAAAATAATAAGATTTCCATTTCAACAGATTTGTCTACAAATCAATCCATTCTTAGGAATGGGTTAGGGAATGACTTTTTTTTTGTCTTACATTCGCCAACATTGATCAAAAAGGGTCTCCAAAAGCTTTGAGATTTGGTTATTTTGCTGACCCAAGATATGACATCTTTGGGGAACGTAGAAAGGCAGAAAGAAGGTGATCCCATGGTACTGAAAGAGGTGGTGACACCATCACAAGGGCAGTTGAAGTTTCCTGTCTGTGATAAACTGGAACAAACTGGATTTTTTCTCTCTCTGCTTCAAAATGCATATCTACATATCCCTTTCCCCCCTCTCATGGTGCATGCTTAGTTCTCTGCAAATTCTTAGAATTGCTGATTTTGATCAATCCTTCCCTAACAATATGATAATATGAAATAAATTAAACCAAACGTTATAAAGATGGCTTATAATGCAAAACTAACAAAAGAAATAACATTTAGTGTTAACAGTTCAAGCTACTTTGAAGTGATAAATCAAAGAATGCAGCAACAACTTAAAAAAAAAATCAGGAAACACTGGAGTACTTCTGGTAGCATTATGGCTCTACTGAATACATAAGCAAATAGCCCACTTAGTTTTTTCCTCAATCCTCTTAAAGCTCTACGTTCTCAAGCTTCTCATGGAAAAAAACCCAAACAACTAACTCATAAACAAACCCCTAAACCTAATATTTGCCGTTTTGTTATGACTATTTTTTTTAAATGTTATTTACATGCCTAAAATTGAAAAAGTAAGGTAAAAACTATTTCCCTGACATTCTGCTGCTGCATTAATAAGCCTTGGATAAGTTACACTACTATTTTAAAAAAAACAGAAGCATTAAGAAAACTGAAAATCAACAGTCAAAATGTTAGCGAGAAAGGATCAAAAAATCAATGATACTGTATAAAGGTTCAGTACATACTATAATTCCTTAAAGCATAGCATAGGACTAGGGAAATTAAAAGCTATTGCAGGTTAGCATGAAATGGTCAGAATTTGACTTTTGATCTATATTATGTCTATGGATTTTAGTAAAGTGTATTAAAATTTATTAAAAGGGATCTGTAGTATGTTCTTTTAAAAGGCTGATGAGACCTCTGGGACTCAAAGATACTATCATTATCAATTTTATCAGTAATGGTCCAACAGACTTTGTACAACAACCTTTGACAAGACATAAATAAAGAGAAATGAATACAATTATCTCTGCTTCAAGTTTTGCAAAGTGAGTAGAAGTAGTTAGTGCTAGTGAATCTATTTATAGCAAATAGTTTGATAAATTTAGCCTTCTAGCTTGCTTATAAATTGTTCTCAGATGGACTCTCATATTTACAGAATTGTTTCTTCTTCAAAACTGTTTAACAAAAAATGTTCTCTCATGTTCCCACCTATGGTTTGTTTGTGAACCATATTTACAATCTCTGTCTTGGTTACTACTTTTAGATGTAATATGGGATGGATCACACGGATTTCAGAAAGATTCCTCCCAAGTCTGCACAATCTTTACTCATGTAAAGATTTTACACTTTACTCCAGATTTCTCACTCTCTGAATAAATAATTGTTTGTACAAGTGTTCATGCAGAACAAAATTAAAGACATCATGAATATTGATAGCAACAAATCTGTTTATGTTATTCTAACAATTGCCTGCAATTTCTGTTTTGCTTCACAATATTAATTCAGCTGCAGTAGACAGGAATATGGCACACTCCTTGTGCTGGCAAGACTGCAAGAGTTGAGGGAAAGAAGCTTATCTGTCTCTAAAACATTTTAGGACCTTCAGTTAGTTTAAAGCTCAATGCAGGCAGGTGCACAATGCTTCCTATAAACTACCCAGCACAACACTGTCACTGGCTTTCCTTTGAAGCTGTGGGTACTCAGTACCTTCCAGGAGGTGCTTCATGGCAATTTGTTTTCCATTAGCATTTACAAACACACCCTCAGTTGCAAGAATGTTGTCAGAATGTGAATGGCTTGTAAATACTTGTTGAAAGATGTATGCTAACATGGAGGTTTCCAGGCCCACGGGAATAGGGGCTTCTTAGCAATATGCAGGATTAGAACCTAGCACCACTTATTTTCAGCCAAGGTTTACAAGCATGGATACAGTGAATACGTCCTCCATGAAGCGGATCAGAGAATTCCTTCACAGCTTTAATCCACAAACAACGCTTTTGGAGGCATTTGGAGGTGGGATGCTAGGATCTGCACAGGAACTCCTCCCAAAATCAAAGGGAATTGGTTATGAGGTAGGAGGGTGTGCTATGGTCTCTCTTTTCTTATTATCAGTGTTTACTATGATGGCTTAATAGATTTGAAAGAAGCCTATCATCACTTTGTTTAGGATGAGGAAAGAAAAAAGTGATCCATGCACATTAGACATCTCATTGCTGAGAGACAGAGATGGAAAAAAAATTACTATAGAAACTGCTAGATGGTATATAAAGGTAAGCCTGTTGCTAATATTTTTCTATTAATAGAACATATTCTTCTTCAAATATACCTATTGAACTAATTTAATTTCATTTGTAAAAATGTAGCTCTCTCTGAAATTGTCAGTGATATGATAAAGCTAATTAAGACATGCATGGTGTTAACAGTTTCATTAGAGGAGATAATATTGCACAAGAAAAATAAGAAATCATTATGATGAATGCCTCAACATTACATTACATGTTAATGAAGTGTAAATGATCTAATTATTTTTGAAAGAATACAGATTCGATTAAACTGTCGGAATTAAATTGGAAAGGACAGCCTATTGTACTTTTTATGTACAGACAAGTTAGCGTTAATTAGGCACAATCTACAGGAACAAATGAGGCACAACCCTCGGTGAACAATCATGTATCCGTTGCTCAAGGCAGGTTTCATAAAGAAATATATTAGGGGAAAAATTGTAAGTCAATTAAATACAGTGCTTTAGCAGTGGGAGGGAAAATGAGGAAAATCTCTGTTCCCTCCCCCTACATTTTGAGTGTTTATAATGCAATCACTCTGCCAGTTCTGCTCCATCACTAATTTCATAAATACTAATTTTGCTGATGAGACATTCTGATTGGTTTGCCATCTACTTTCCACAAATGACTTCCTGGAGGCAGCATGGATTTTGGATGGAATTCTTTTTCTTTGGGCTCTGCTCTCTGCTCTGACCTAAGGTAAGATAAGCAAAAAATGAAGCTAGTAGGCCGCGTAGGCGAGGAAGAAGACATTACTCAACCACTGTTTGACCTCACCTGGCTGTTTCTAAGGGAGGGATAGTTATCATGTGAAATTTAGCAATCTAAATATATTGTTTCTGGGTTTTTTGTGTGGTTTTTTTTTTTCCTCTCACATGATTAACAGCCATTGGCAAAAAAATTTAGGAAACTGTTGACCTCAGCCATCACTCACAGCCCAAATCAAACCTAATTTTAGTTTCTTTAAGCTACTTGGCATTTTCTTGGCCCATTTCAAGAGCCCTCTATAGACCCTCATACCACTGCAAAGATGGCATTAAAATAGTTTGAGGGAAAAAAACCTGC
>VZTV01008447.1:0-16567 GCA_013400875.1 Anhinga rufa
AAAGAATCCAATACTCGGGAAAAGCTCTCTATGGCTTCCAATATATAATCTTGCCTAAGAAAAAAAATCAGGCTTGTGCCCAGAATAGGTGTTTGGGGATTTATAGGAGGGAGATGATACTCTAGTTTGAAAGGGAAACAGGGAAGTTTTGACTGGCAATGTTTTCTTCAGCGTCCAAACTAAGAGCCACAACAAGAGGACAACTCCCACACCTGGTCCTAGCTATTGAGCAAGAACTCACCTACTTAGGGCCCAAGCACTAACTGATACTGATTGAAACAATCTGCTTATGCAGTGGTGAACACACACATACAACCCTGCCCTTTGGGACTAGGCACTCAGATCTTCAGGTGGCCGGGAAAGAAACACACAGAGATCTGTACTCTTCTGCTCTGGAGCCACAGGGTGAGCACAGGCAGGCAGGGAGTTCTCTCCTTTATTTTCAACTTTGTGGCAGTGTACTTATCAGCTCTTAACACCTATGCAAAGAGCTCAGCCTTTGGCTGCTGCAGAGAAGAAATGAAGGGAACCTATAGCGCAGCTCTTCTTCGATCCTCTTTTATTTTTAAGCTATGCATGATTAATGGGTTACATTAGCATCCCTCCAACAGAATGACATGGATCATTAATGCACCAGTCCAGAGGAGATGTGAGTGACAGCTTTCTGGTTTGATTACAAATCACATTGTTTATGTTGCATACTGCAAACCTTGTCTGTGGCTCTAATCTGTGCAGTAGCCCCCATTTACAACAAGTAAATTCTCCAGGCTCCAGGATGTTATGCTAGATACACCACCTTGACAAGGAATCTCTACTGCATGAGGAAAATGTGCATTGATGAAAGCAGTCAGCGTTGGGCCAGCATACAGAAAGAGTTATGCAGAGTATCTTAACTTGTCGAAACACTAGAGCAGGTCATGCTAATGTAATTGCTAGTGCTGACCCACTGCCTTTGGGCACGGTGTGCAGTTATCTATGTCAGCATTGCAGTACTGCCAGCTGCCCTGGGTGGGGAAGATGCCCTTCTCCTGGCTCACCTTTTGTTCAGATCAGAAGAAAGCATGCTCTGTGTCAAACTCGAAGAGCATCACAGATTTTAAATAATTTTTCTCATGCACTGCGTGTTCTCTTTGCAAAAGAGTAAGTGCACAGGACATGAAGAACTGTTGCCCAAGGTGCCTGTTTTGTCATTAAAAGGTTATAGATTAATAAATAAGTAAACAGGCCAGGGACTGGCAGATTGAAAATGCCAAAAAGTACCAGATATATCACTGGTGGAGCACAGTGTGATCCAAGGTAAATTTATTTGAGATGGAGTCTGCACATAGGAAATTCAGATGTTTCTACTGTTCTGAGTGTCTGTAAATTTGCACAGTATCACCAAAGTCTGGGGTTGTACATGCATGAGCGCTCAAGATCAGACCTCTTTGCTAAATGTGCTCTCTTTCTCAGCTAAACTCCAGCCTATTCAGTGAGTCAATACCCTGCCTAGCACAGCCTGTTCGTCTTCTCAGCACGTTCTCCTGAGAGTGAATAAAGAGGCGTCTTTCCCCCTGCGGTTGGGGGAACCTCCCTGTGTGCCCCTGCACTCTGCAGCTGGGGTTGCGTGGGAGTGGGAATTGCAGTCCAGCCCATTACAGAGTTTCTGTCACAGTGAAATGCAAGTGTTGTGCCTTGAGGTCTCACCGCAGCTACATTTAAAACTTGCCCCCGAGCAAAGGTGAGATCACTCTCACTCAGAATAAAATATTTTAATATAAACTTCCACCTTCATCTTTACTGTTCTTACAAGGAGAATCTAGTTCTTTAAATGTGACTTTTTTCCCCCCAGTTAGGAATTTTAGGAAATCAAAATATGTGTTGGGAGAAGTGAAAGCTTACAGATTCGTGGCCATCTGGGACTCATCTCCTGCCCAGTCTCCAGAAAGATCGCACTTTTCAGGGTGCTGCGTACAGGCAGCTGCAGTGTACTTGGGCAGCATTTCTTGTGCGCTCACCATTTCTTGGGAACTAGCTTCCAAATTTCTCACTTGACTCCTACACGTAGGTAAAAACAGCTGCGGAAAACCTAAGATTGGTTTGGTCTATTTTTGTCCCAGAAGGTGTCACTGAAGAGCCAGGAAAGGTGCAGGTTTAGTAATAGTTTTAACTGGGGTCTTAACTGCAGCCTCCTGAAGCCTGAAGAATGTTAAAAGCAATTTGGAGCCAAAGATCCCTACAGCTACCTGGGGACTGAAGATCAGAGAATGAACACCCTGAAATTTGCAACGTTCTGTTATTCCTCAGCTAAGTCATCTTATGGTCTGTAACAAAACTAAATGATTCTTGGGAGGTGGTGGAAAGAGGTTCATGAGTTTGGAAGTGCTTTTTTATAACATAACCTTTAAAGGAATATGTTTACCTTCTTGCTCTTCACTTCATACCTGTTGTGTCAACATTACATTATAAAGCACAACCATCATGTGTTTTTTTTTGCAAATTCTAGGTCTTTAGGCCTATTCTTAAGGAGGGGAGGAAGAGCTGGGACTTTCTGCCTGATTGCTTTGCTGTGATTTATTATGCATTATCGATAGACACAGAACTAGCACAGAATTGGCAATGATTTAAGAGGCTTCAAGGATCTTGCAGTGTGAATTCAACCAAGAACAACAATTTGCACTCGGCAAATTGGGTGTCCCTCTCTCCATTTGGAAAAAGTAGTTTGAGTTATTGTTTTAATAGTCTTTTCTCCAATTTTAAGTGTCTTATGAGACTTGATCTGACACATAAAGCGAAGATATTTAGGGTACCTGCCTCCACAATGGGTTTTGGAAAGAAATCAATCAGTAATGTAACCAGAGTAGAAAACCCTCTCAAAAGGATGATAACTACCCTGCTTTAAGCTGGCCTCTTAACTACTGAAGACCAGGCTGTGTCTGATGTGGGGGTAAGATTATCCTACACCAGCCCTACTGCAGGTTGTTATTTGCTTCCCCAGAAACATCTGCTACTGTCTGAGGCAGGATAATGGACTAGATTATTGCATCCATGTTGCCATTCCTGTGCTTTAGAGAGAGTAGTTGGAGGGTCTTCAGAAAAACAAAAGGTTTAGTTGATATGTCAGCTATATAGCTGGTACATACTTAGCCAGTTCTGGGCTCTTCAGGGTTTTGATGCTGCAGATTTCGCCCTTTTCTCTCAATCCCAATAGCATGCCCTAAACTGTGTCAGTTTATCTTGCCTATAGTTTAATACACCACAGATTTCTGACATGTTGTTAGCTCTCTGAGGTAAAGAACAAAGGAGGGAGATAATTTAAGTTTTTTGCTGACTGACAGAGCTATGCCAGGTTCATTGCTCCAAAGGACTTCCAAGGTCTGAAGAAATGAATATAAAAAATAGACCCAAATTCTCTAAAAAGTGTGTCTTTTTATTTGATAAAAGCCACTCAAAATTTCTTTTAAGTGAAAATTGAAATATTCTTCCTAACCTCCTCAGTACCGCTTGAATCATACAGTGGCTACAAGTATATTTAATGGCAGAAATAGCATAAACTCACAGGAATGTATAAGAAAAGCTGTTATTGTTGTTTCAATAAAAAGAAAATAAGCTGGAAAACCCCATTTTAACAACATAATAGAGTCTACACAGTGACATTCTGCTAAAAAGATATGTGGTCACACTGAGGCAGTCCAGCAGAGGAGAGTTGCAGGTCTCAGTGCTGGAATTTTGCCATTTAATCTTTCCTCTGGCAGATTAGCACAGAGATTACATAGCCTCTGTGTATTGTTATCCACAGAAATAAAACCTATAAGAGTTTGTTCACCCGTACTCCCCACTTTATTTATCCATTTTTCATTTCAGTCACTAATCTGCAAAGGATTTCAGCCTTTAGCTCAGGGTTATCAGAATGGCATTGTGAGTGGATAACATCTGTTTCAGCTTTCATCCATCTAGAGCACAAGCATTAATCACTAGAAATGGAGTGTGAAATGAAACGAGTTAAATGCACATTTGATTCTGAACGGTCTCAGAGAAAATGTCTTTCGGGTCTGACTAGAGGGAGAGCTTCACTGCGCTAGAGATGGGGTTGCCAGTGCAGCTTGCAGGAAAAGCTGGTCATATTATCTGACAGTAGTTCTGCTTCTTTCAGTTTGTTTTAAAGGCACAATAAAACCTTGTCCTGTCTATTTTAAAAGCAATGTTAAAAACAACTAACCCCAAAACAGTGCATCTCTTTAGTTCAATTTGGTTGTGGTTATCAGAGTGTGGAGAAAAATAAAGCTTCTCTTTCCAGGCTTTCTGTGCCCCTTTGCTATCTCCAGCCCTGAGCTGTTGCAGCCTCGTACAGCAAATGGGTAGCTGTGGCCAGGATCTCCTGTGGGGGCAAAGAAAATATAGCAAGGACTAGAAACAATCTTGGACCAAGACACAATGGGCTGACTTAATAGGCCTTTTCCATCCAGAGTTTCTAGATTTTCACAGATCTTGGCAAGATGTGGTAAGGAACTTGTGCTGATTTTTTTACTGGTCTGGCATGCCTCATGGTAGCTAGACTCTTAATTTTTAAGCCATTTTAAGAACAGTCACCAGCCCTGCCTTCATGGGAGCAATTAGGCATGAGATATCATGAGAATGCTTAATTTTCTCTCCAAATTAACTTGCTATTATATATTTAAATCTTTTTTAGTGAACTTCATCTATCTCTAGTTTGCCCTTCCATCACACTTTCTCCTTTTGTCTGGTAAAGATTTGCCTTCCTAGCTAGAAATATGAGTCTCAAAAACCAGCACGGTTAGAAGGAATGTATAGTCAGTAAATCAGTGTTTATGTGATGTCAGTCAAACAGCTACTGCAGAAAGCTGTCCTGTTTCTTCAAGGAGGTTTGTTAAGGGCCATAAGATTTACTCCTGTAAGCAAATTTTTGCGGAGTTAAGACCCACACCTTGGTTTGGTTAGTTGGGCTTGTGGCTGTCCGTGTGTACTTCTCTGACAGTTGCATGGGGAATGCAGAATGGGCTAAATTTGCTCAGTTTTGTGAGGATTTATGTGTACCAGATACCTTCTCTGCACTGAAGAACCTGTTGGGTGTTGCGGTGGCTCTGGAAAGCTGGAGGTGGAAGACAGCTATATTCAGAGCTAGCTGGTGGTATATGTTTTTTGTATGTGCCCTTTTGCAGAGCTAATTTCTACCTTTGCTTCTTATATCACAAGATGCTCAGAAAACTGGCAGTAATTATTCTCTGAAACCCTCAGGAAGGCTTCTCAAAGAATTCCCCCAACACCACAGAATATAATTCATCCAGAGCAGTCAATACTACCTAGTTCTGTCATTCTAAAACCTCTTTTTTTCATCAACAGTTAACTGAGTTAGTCAAGGCATAATTTCTGTGTGGTGCAATCAATTCAGCAGACTACCTGTCCCTGTTTCCTTTATCACTCCTCCCCCTTGTCATACTTTGAGAGAAATTGTTCTCATCATCTTAAGCTCTAGAAGTCCCTGGAGAAAGCCATTGGAGCTTATTAAAAATTCCCCAACAACCCTTGCCCACCCATCAGGTCAGTGCTACGCCTCTGGGGGGGCACTGGAAGTGCCCTGTTTCCAGAGCCTAAGAGGGGTGTCTCTCTGGGAACAACAGAGAACCGTGTTAACTAGAGTGTTATTTCTCTAGCGTTTGAAAGCTGAGCCCACCTCTAACCTCTTCGAGAAAAATGACTTCATTTGGTGCCCTTCCCGCAACTTGCTTGCAATTTCACTGTAGGTAGACTTAAATGTATTCGTCTTATGCACACCAGCAGCCAAGATCTGTATTCTTCAGGCTCCGTATTCTGGGATGTGTTTCTGCAGGCCTGCATCCTTTGGTCCTTTGATTTCCTTTTGTGCTTTGTTGAGAAGTGAAATAGTTAATGTTTACTGGCATTACAGTTACAATGCTTGTCAGCTGAGTCGGCGTCTGTTCAAGTGAAGGTGAATATCATGCAGTAGAGCAATCATTTCAGTCTCTCTTCAAACTTGGCTTATTGACATGGGATAGTTGTAACAGAAAGGGAAACGGAGGGCATTTCAACCTCTGTAATTAAACGAGCAGTAGTTCCCAGGAGGACACTTTGTGTCTAAAATCAAGGCCTGCCATTTTACTTTATATTGTTGCATGAATTCTTTAAGCTATCCTGACAAAACCCTGTCTTCACCTAAAATCAGAATGCCACCCTCATCTAACATGAGCTATTTAATTAGACCAGTATAACCAGGAAAAAAAATCTGCATAGAGAAGCTCACAGGTACCTATTTAAATTCACTTTGTGTTTAGAAAGGTCTCTTCCCATTTTAACAGAACAGAATTTCCTCTTACAAGTAAGTTGAGAGTCTGCCAAGCAACTGCCAGACATTGAATCCTCTCTGTTTTCTGGAGCTGATGCCATTTACCTGTGCATTGGGTAAGAATTGAGAGTCTGCTCCCTCCCCAGACAGCGCTCTCCTACCTTTCCACCCCAAGCCTCCCTCTACCAAGCATACTGCTCCCATACCAAGCAAGCTTTTCTTTCTGTTAAAGAAAAGAGAGGAGAGGGGAAGAGAAATTGTTGCCAGTTCGTGGCCTTATGCTTTTGGGGTTACATTATTTAGGGTATCTTACTGGCTTTCTCATTAAAAAAAAGGCATAGAAAGACCTTTACTGGGTTTTTTTTCTCAGCAGGAAACAGCCTAAACACAGAAATAGAGACACTGTCTCTGACTGATTTGTCTCTTCTCTAAAGGTAACTTTTCTTTGCAGGTCCTTTTAGTTTTGGAAAATAAGATCTTTGATTCTAAAAGCTCATTGGTACCTTTAGAAACTTCTTGGGTTTTTTAAGGGAAAATCTAATGAACCCACAGGAAAGCAATAAGAGTCTGTGTTTCTCTCTACAAGTGATAAAGTGCAATACTGAACTGAAATAAAATACTGCTATTTATATCAGAATAGGAGTAATTGCAGTTCTAGGCATGGTAGGTAAGACATCCACTAATGTCAAGAGTTTAAAATGTAAGTACACAAAGTCTGTGGGAAAGGCTCCATCCTGTAGATGAAGAACTGAGGGCGGGTGAAAGGTTTGCACAGAGAAATTCAGTAGCAGAGGCCAGAACTGGGACCTGGTCTGATGAGGACGTTATTTTCCTCACCAGACCCTCCTTTCTTTCCTTTGGGCTCTATGCTTTGTACCAGCTTGCAGAATAGGCTTTTTGAAACTATTTAGTATTCATCACAGATGACAGCCTGTAATTTTGTGAAAAGTAACGTCTGTTCAGGGAGAAACTGTGTGCACGTGTAAAAGCAGGTTTCTAAGATATGTATTTGAGGAAAACAGTTTTGCTTGAATATCCCTAAAATTTACCAACCTATTTGACATAATCCAGTGACCCAACCTCAGAGCAATCTTCTCAGGTAAAGAAAAAGAATATGTAATTATCTCCAAACCCCCAGCTGACATCAAATGGCATTGCTCCATTTCAGATCTAGTCCGTTATGGTTTTGCTGCCTGATAAAAAGAATTTCCCACCACTGGCAAGTGGGATTTTTCAAAACCAATCTATATGCTGGACTTCACTCTGGCTTTAGCCAGCAAAGCCTTGTATCTGTGCCGCTGCGATACAGGCCTCCTATGAGCTTTCTGACTGAGTCCAGAACTGCTAGGTTTCATCTGGTTTCACTGGAAAGTTTGACAGAGTTGTGAGGAGCACAGAGTTTTGCTGCAGAACCACAAGTTGGCTGAGTTGCTGGGCACAGCTCTGAAGAAAATAGGCTGAATTTTAAGGTTTTAATATGACCCCACACCCATGAAGTTTCATATGGATTCTGCTTTGCTTAAACATCTTTTGCCAAGGGTTGTTTTATGTACTTTTGCAGATTACTACAAAGTTAGCTGTCCATATTCAAATGCAATTATTTGTCTCCCCCTGAGATCAGCTAAAGAGAATATTTTATTCTACTCTTTATTCTACTCTCTCCTTTGTACCCAAGGATCTAATGGGAAGGAGGACAAGGATTAACTGCATGTCATAGAGACCCAGAGGGTCTCTTGTTCTGGGTAGCAAGAGATCATTGACAGTCCTGAACATTATTCCTCTAGTCCTGTAGTCATACAAATATAAATACAAGTAATAACACTTTAAACTAATACATTTCACACATTTGTATATTTATTACAATTTCTCGGTCTATGTAACTACAGATAGCTTTTATTGTTCAAACGATGATATTATTTTGAGTGACTGCCTTTTTAAAAAGGCATCTGTCTTACTTTTAATCCCTGTATCTTCACCATGAGAGTTCAAAGTGGATGGCTGCTACATTTAACACGGTTCATCTTCAAAACAGTAGCATAAAACCACCATATGGCAGTGGCTGACTGAAGAAAGCAGCCTTTGGCCCCACTGCGAGGCTTTCACTCAGTGGAGGCCTGGGTGGAATATGGGGCTGCGGTGCTCCAGCTGCAGGTTCTGCTTTCAGCGGTGCCTGGTGCAGGCTAGCTGCCCCACTTCACACAGCCATCCTCCCTAGGTGTGAAGCGGGGACGAGTAGCCTGACCCTCACTGCCAGGTAGTAATCCAGGGAGTGTGTGATAGAAGGGCTAAGCAATGTGCTCCAGGGCTTGTACAAACCTAAGGAGCTATTAACAGTCAGTAGATAAAGTGACATGTTATCCTAAAATCTGTCTCTTTGCATTCAGCAGTATATTTTTTTCTACCGGTATCTCCTCCTTCAGTCAGCAGCCTGCTCATATCTCAGATGTGTCACTCTTGGGTTTTTTTCAGGCAGATCAGCAATGTGGTTTTGAGGTAAATCTCCAGATCGTCTTTATTTACTGCTCTTTGATTCATAGCCAGAGCAGTCTCAGAGTACCTGCACCTGGATTCCTTTCAGTGAAACAGCATGGGAAGATGTACTCTAGGCGCATACCTAATTCACTGTAGCTGCTGATGGATGCTGACTTGATAGGACCAGACGAAAGCTAGTCCAAAGCCAGCTCTCTGAAATGCAAATAGTGTGGATGTTGTATCCTCACTACCAATTTCTTCACCCTACAGATCTGCTCCAGCTTGCTAATGTAGCAATAGCATGAGAAAGCCACACACCACAGTGGGCCTGATTTCACTGTATGAGGGCATCAGGAGACATAATAAATGGCAGTGGAACAATGAAGTTCATCTGGGCTGAAAACATCTGTGACAATAATAATTTTATCTGCAAAATATTGGAGCAAATATTTACAGTTCTCTGTGGTCACCATCATACTTCCCAAGCTATTATTCCACTATTTCAAGAATCAAATAGTAGCTAAATCCAGCCATCCTCTGTGAGTCTGCCTTTGTGTTTGGACTTCAATAGCACAGATCTAATCAGTGACTCTGGGATCAAATCAGGTCCTCTACCACACAAAAGAGATGGACGTTTTGCTCTGGAAAAAGCCTTTGTGTGTTGCCCTTTTAGGCTGTAAGTCAGAGCATGGTCTTTGATAGTGTTAGATCTGTTCTGGGGAGACAGATTTTTTTCTTCCAGGTTTACTCTTTTGTGTTTTACTTCTGCAATTGTAATTTGTGACAGGAACACTGGACAGGTCTCCCTGTTTGAAGCAAAAGGAGGACAAAAATACTGGCATCCCTCTGTGCAGACAAACCAATAAGCCAGCTGCCCTTCAGCAGTAGCTGAAAATATTATTGTATTTTCTCTTCCTGATCTCCTTCAAACCCCTGTGGCAAGTGCAGGTGTCCTGTCCATGGGAGGCATCAGCAATAACAAAGAATCCTTAAAATGAATTACAACAGTTGAGGAGACCTTTTTTTGCTCGATCATGGATGGAGACAGAAGATGGATTTCAGAGAGCAGAGCAAGAAAGAAGCTGTGAGAGGTTCCATAATTTATCAGAGATGAGCTGGCTGCAAGAGTGAGTCAAGAGTCAGGAAAAATAAAAAGGGTCAAGTATGAGAACAAACACATCCTGTAATGTTTGGAAGCCACTGCAAGCTTGGGAATATGATATAGTGTTATTACAAGGCTACTAATAGATCAGATTTGTGACTCTCTGGCCTGACTTCCAAATCAATAGCATATGTTGGGTGTCATACACTAGATTCAGTCATCTGTAAGTTAAAATGCCCCTCTCTGGAGAGGACGAAGTAATGAACAAAGCAGAACTAAGCTGTGACTTTCTGTCTGCCTAGGTCCAGATCTATCTATGGACAGAGCATCAATCAGTCAATAATAAATAGATATATGTAAAGAGATTGGTATTGGCCTATACAAAGATTTGTGTGCTTATGAGTGATAATCTAAT
Source organism: Anhinga rufa (assembly GCA_013400875.1). Taxonomy (NCBI): domain Eukaryota; kingdom Metazoa; phylum Chordata; class Aves; order Suliformes; family Anhingidae; genus Anhinga; species Anhinga rufa. Next base: position 10,291 of record VZTV01008447.1, read on the forward strand.
CCTTTATGGAGAGGCAATTGTTTATGTTTCTTCTCATTGTAATGTTTCCTGTACGACAACAGCACTCAGTCCAGACAGAATAAACTTGATGGCATCTGTTCCAAAGTTTATCTGGGCAGGAAGAAAAAGAAACTAAAAAAACCTGGCCATTTATAAAATTTTACTTCATATGGACATTTCCCATTAGCTGTTGAGGAAACCTGTGATCAGTCAGAAACATGTCAGCTATCCACACTGGTGTGGATGTTCCAATATTATCCAGCCATGCAAAAAGTTCATTTACATATATATTTGTATGCATTTATGTATATATTTACATATACATGTATGTTTTATTTTTATCCTTCAAGGCTTTGTAACAGCTAGCTTGCTTTGCAATTAGCTTGAAATATGACCAAGAACAAGGGCTATTGGAATGTTTTTGAATAGCAAATTGGTTTCATGTCATGTCTTATCAAGGGTTTTGAAATCTAGCCCAGATTTCACTGGACAATTTGTCAGATCCTGGATATCTTGGTTGCTTTCCAGCCTGCTGCTAGCTGCAAAAGGAACCTTGCTCACCAGATCAGCTCAGCATGTTGAGCTGCCCTCTGAGAGGACACTTGCAGTTCATTACTAGCCAGGCCTGCAGGACCAAATCAATGGTGACCAAACTCTTTGATCTATTTTTCACACCAAAGCTTAATGGCAGCATTCAGCTTAATTTGCTGTCTTAGACACTTAGAGGAAAATAAAATAGGTTCATGGTGCTTGATGTGAGCAGCCTTCAGATGAGCAATAAGAAATTAGGACCTCAGGTAGTCACAACTAAACCACATTTGACTCCAGCTGTAGCAAGACCAAGGTGTGTGGAAGAACAGTCTTACCTCCCAGCACAGACCTTAATCTAGGACTCCTGATGGTGAGCCCCCTTGAGATGGAAGTTTATGTTAGCGAGGGTGCAGGGTAGAGAAGGTGAGATCTGCCCCAAAAGTCTTGTTAAATATAAGATACCTAAGATCACAAAAGATCTCTCTGGGATGAGGTCTGGGTAGAGATGGTTGAAAAGACGCTGTGTTTAGACTCCTGAAAAACACCCTTGGGCTTAAGGTTGTAGAAAGCAGGGCAGCATTTGACAGGTCATATAGAGAAAACAAAGTGGGTAGCAACATCTGTGATCTTTTATCTTGTTACTGGCAAGTCTTTAAAACTGCCACTGAAGCCTCTGCTGCAACATATTGCTGAAGACTCTTTCCTGAAAACTCAAACCCTCTTTTACAGGACCATCAGAGCTGTGAATGGCTTGTGAGCCCTTTGGAGGCTTAGCCCACTGGGTGAAATTCCTAGCCAGATAACCTCTTTGCTGTCGCCCAAAGCCCAAATATGGACATTTGAAAATCTTCTGACCACAGCATATGGATAAAGAAAGACCCTCAGATTGTTTACTCACTCCATCTTCTCTAGTACTGCTCCAGGCAGGGAGCATGGTGCTAACATGGGCAACATCCATCATTCACGCAAAATGTCTCCTAAGCTGAACTCAAGGCGGTCCACAGGGACTATTGCAGGTAGAAAACAACACAAAAGAAAAGGAGATGAAATACAAAGCAGCAGGGTCTAAACAAGATCTTAGAATTGTGTTATCTACCCATCTCAGCAGCTGACTGACAAGAAGAAGGATGGGAGCTGGCCTGTGATACTGTACTGTGAATATATTAAACGCTCAGGAAAAATTACCTCTACTAACGGAGGAAAAAGAGACAGCCAGAAACATCATCTCAGCAGGGAGCACACAGACAGGAGCTGCTAAAGTAAACAGAAGTGCAGTCTGCAGTATCAAAACATGGTGGCATTCTGCTCCTTTAGATGCTTGCCCACTGCCAGCCGTGAAGTCTTCATGCTGCTGCTTTCATGCTTTGCAACGTGACGTGAAACTCTTTGCAAAGCTGATACTCCCTGTATCTGTTACTCACCATGCAGCCTCCTGTGCAGAGCCCCAACTTTCAGCAGCCATCAGTTGCTGAAAATTTTCCTCTACCTTTTGGCACAAGAGGACTCCAGTCTCTAGTGGCTCCCAGGGAGATGTTTGTGGTCTTCTAACTTCCCCAGAGACCTGTTCTAGCAAACTTGCAATTAGAAACCTGGTTTAGCAGCAGCTCTGCTTTTCAAAATGTAAAATGAGCAAACATGTTTAGCTGTGGACTTACTTTTTTGGAGCTCTAAACAGACGGACTACTATTTGTTAACAAGAAACTCCTACTCTATCCAGCTATGGCGTTAAATATTTTTGCTAAGGAGCTTTGCACTGGAAAACGCGTGCGGGTAAAAAGCGATCTTTTTCTTATCATTAATTGTATACAGCTGTGTTGAAGCTTATGGCTAATGATAAAGATCCATGTTTAATAACTTCTTTTTTAACTCATTTGTTTTAAAGCTTCCTACTTCTTGTCTCACTATGTGTCATGAGCTTAAGGGCAAGTATCTTGCAATGCTAACAACTGTTCATATGATGTCTGATTAACGTGGTTATGGCTGTAGAGACATTGTACTAATTATGATAAGAATATGAATGTTCCTCCCAATTTCCATTTTAATAGAGGCCAATAAATATATCTCATGGCTTTTATGGTATCTAATAACCTTTCTAGTCATAAATGGGATCTTGTAGAGCTATTGTAGATATGTTGTGCGATATAGGAAAGCATAAAGTGCAGGTCTTGTGGACACTGCAAAATGAGTATGTATTTGCATTTCACATAGGTGGGGTCTGATTTCTGTTGGGGGGAAGAGGAGATCAGCAGTTAGCAAAAGATCAAGGATTCAAAGAGGAAGATGCAGGGGAAAGTGTTGCAATCATTTCCTAGAGTCAACAGCAGGCTGCTGACCTGAAAGAACTGAGTGATCTGTCTGTTGCTGCAGCTCACTTCTCTGTCTCCTTTCATCACCATTTTTAAACAGCACTGATGCTGCATTGCTGCACATCTCCTAGGGCTATCGTAAAAGGCGTTAGATATTGTTTTCAAGTGCCCTGACTATTAAACTCTCTGGGTTGCATTACTGGATTGTAAGGACTGGAGTAACACAACTGAATTACTCCGATTTCTCTCTCCCAGCACTACAATTACAGCTTATTGCCCTTTGCTGGTTTTGCTACCCTTGCTTAGGGTAGAGTTCGCACCAGTTTACAAGCCCTCTTAGGACAGAGTTACATTGCTGTGGTGAGAAAGGTAAGTGTTGCAAACACGGGCAAATACCCAAAGAAAATACCGCAGCTGCAGACCCCCTAAAAGGAAGGCTGGTTTCTTGTGAAGGAGAATTAGCCATAAGGGACCTCAGCCCTAACTGCCAGGTACATCTGCCAGAGAGCTTTTGTCAAAGGGATATGCCATATCTGGAGGACACTGATGGATTAGCTTTAAGCTAGGGAGCTCAGGTGGTGTTAGCACAGAAGCTCGTGCACACAGCAAACCTGACCCCAAATGCAGGGTTGGGTCATGAGCTCTGTGCTGCTGCACAGCTACCCTGTTAGGGTCCTACAGGCAGCTCAGGTATGTCTGCATGAACTGCAGACGGCGCAGGCAAGGTAATCATAACCAGCAGATGTGTTGTCTTCTGAACGGCTGTTAACGGAACAGACACTAGAGGGCTGTGGAAAATAGTCTTTAAAAATATTAATGGTTGCATGGTTCATTTCCCCACTTTTCTGCAGGGAATTTATAAGGGGGAGAATGGGTCCAGGTCCTGTCTTTGACAGACAGGCAGGGAAGTGATGGATGTCGCTCTTCTCATCTAACCCAGAGCCAGAGGACCCATCTGGTGCAAGGTCTGAGGACACAGCAAAGCCAATTTCAGGGCGCCCTGGATCACATCAGAAATGCCATGGCTACATGATGCGAAACATCAGTCTGATATAAGTTTTCTCTGATGGTCCAGTTTTACTTACAAAATATTGACTGTTTAGCTGGCAAGCCTTTTGCTCTGTGTATCCACATCACTAATGTCACGTGCGCTGTCCTAGAACACACAGGGAAACATAAAATGCATTCTTTACCAGGGTCTCCAGATGTTTTGACAGGAATGTTTTTGGATGCTCTGGTTTTTATCAGATGAGCTCTGTGTTGTAATGATGTGGCAATGAACAGGTGAAATATTAATAATCCTGAAATGATTGCCTGAGAAGAAAATTCTTTATTAGAAAGCTTTAGCCAAAACACTTTTTAAAGTGTTCTAAAAACTTTTAAACTTTTGAAACAGAAGTCCTTGGGAAGTGGACCCTGCATCCCATTGTGATTTGTGTAGGGATGCTATAAACCCTACATCTCCATATCAAAGTAGCATAAGAGCCACTTCTCTTGCCACAGCTGGACAAAGCCAGTCTGGATGCAGACAGCAGGATCAATGTCAAGCCCATGGTTTAATGAAAAAGCCATTTGGACCTGGCAAGGTGCTGGCAAACTACTTGTCTGCGTTTGAGTGAGCCAACCCTGAAAGCAGAAGGATGAAGGGAGCGGGAGGCACAGAGAGGAGCCTGGCGTGGCCTGGAGCAGACAGGGCAGGAGGTAGCAAGGAGAGGGAGAGGCAGCATGAGCTGGGGTAAGCTGCTTCTGCTTCCAACACAGCTGCTCTGCCCGGCAGTGTCCTGAGCCAAGGTGAGGAGAGGCCCTGACTCATGCTTCTGTTGGCATCTCTGTGCAGCGCTCTGCCCCATTGCACAGTGCAGGCTTGCCCTCAGGGTAAAATTTTGGTGAGATTTAAGTCAGAATCCCAACTGACTTGATGGCAGCTGGAATGATAGTAACTCTCTGCACCTTGCAGATGATGGCAGAAATCACTACAAATACAGGTGAATCTAATAATTATCTGCCTATGCAAGTGATTTGGGAGCTTATTTAATGGGTAGAGAATGACTATAGGGGCTTTTGAATAGCAGAGACAGCTTAGGCTGTGCGATCTGTTCATAGTCCTGCTTTGTACTGTAATTTCTAGGAAAGAGCAAAAATAGATGGTGAATTTTCTCACCAGTACCATGCTGTACTCCTAGGGGGCTGTAGTTGGCTGGAGGCAGTAAGTGAGAGAAACTGTGTCCTGATCCAAGTTGAGCTTGCAGCCTTGGATGAATTCAGGATTTTTCTCTTAGATCTGAGAGACCTTTTCAATTAATGAGTTGTTGCTCTTTTGAGTTGGAAGCTGGCTTCTTGGGTAGCATGCGGAACGTCAGAGCTGGTGGGTCTTTGTCTTGATTTAGAGGCTGCACACACTGAAAAGAAAAAGGATCTAGCTTCCTCTGTGAAGGGTGGGGTAGCAGAGCACTTCAGGCATCTGATGTAACACTTCTGGTTTCAGAAGCGTAAGCCTGAGCTCCATGCTGTGCTTTGCACCAAGGGCTCCCCTATACACGGGTGACTCAGGCTCGGCGATGAAAGTCAGACACGCGTGTCAGTCACATATGCCCTCGTGACTGTGGTTTCAGAAAGTTTGGGTGCTTTTGAACTCTGCTGCTCCTCTGAGTCTGGGTGGACTTTTGGCATTACCTTTTCCAAGGGCAAAGAAGGAGGCGTGAAGTCCCTCTTGGCTTCCTGTTCTCGGTCCAGCCTTGAACGTGGGACCCACCGGGTGGAGGGGAGAGGAAGCAGCAGTTAAATGCGTGTGGCTGGGTCCTTTTTCTGCTCTTGATGTTTTACCAGATATTGTACTGCCTGTAAAGTCATGCCTCCCCTGAGGGGCTGGCAGGCTGCAGCCAGAGACGCGATGATTGGACTGTCCTCCTCGTCTGGAGGAGCTTAGGGGTCTGTGCTTGCCATGGGATTGATTTTTTTGCTCTGGATGCACAGGCGAAGCTGGGAGCGTGTCAGGGCTGCGCATTGTGCGGGTGCCTTTGAGTCACGGCGTCGGAGGAGGCATATGGCTGGGTGCTGAGACGAAGTGCTCCTGCAGCTGGAGGGCTTCAGCGTGGCCGTTTCCCCAGGTTGACTTTTCTCCGTTATCTTGCACATGGCGTCAGTGACCCCCGAGGATGGCTGCCTGCCTGCCTGCCTGGGGCGTCTGCATGGCTTTTGGTTAGGGGGTTGGGTTTGGCTTGGGGTTTTTCTGTATTTACTCTGCCTTGGCTTCAGCCTTTCCCTGTGTCGGGGAGAACAAACGAACTCGGGGGGAAGGGGGTGGATAGCAAACCAAAGGGAGCCGAGCCCCGCCGGGGCGCTCCCGGGGCGCTCCCGCGGGCCCCGGCGGTGCGGGGAGCCGAGCGCCGCGCCCGCTCCGCGCCGATCCCGCCCGGATTTTACACGTTTCCTTTCTTTTT
>VZTV01008447.1:16839-40056 GCA_013400875.1 Anhinga rufa
CCCCCCCGCCCAATTACCCCAATAAATCCATTCCACCCCCAAAGCCAGCCCTTCTCCCTGTCCACCGTGCAGTCAAACTGCCTATTTTTAAGCATAACGTGGTACCCCAGAGTCGTCTTATGAGCAGTGATTTCAGTTAGAGGCTGAGCACTGGCAGCTCCAGGAAGGTAACCCTGCTGCCTCTGCCTCTGCTTTGTGCCCAGGTTGCATGCAGCAAGGGTGTTCACAGTTTGTGTGCGCCTGTTGTGGTTTGGGGTTCGGTGGTGGGAGCTGTGGGGTGTCGTTCCCCCCCAGTGGCATCTTTGCATGGCAGGGCTGGATAGCCAGTGTGTGGCTGGCATGGCGTGGGGGATTGCAGGGTCTCAAGGTGACATCGTTTCTTTAGATGTGGGGACATATCTGGTTGGTGGAACACATTTTTAATATAATTCTTCCAGGATGGTGAGGAGACTGCACTGGTACTAATTGGCTACACGTAAGTAAAGACAGTGTAATTATCTTTCTGATAGGTACTCATACAGGCACCGTACTGGAGACCATTTGCATTGCTATCTAAAAACCAAGTAGACCTGAGTATGGAAATGCTTTTAGCTTGCACTAAGTGAAGCGAGGCAGTATTCCCAGAGAAATAAATATGTAAGCACATACAACTGTCTGCTGGATCAGAAATCATATTTTTCAAGTGCTACACAAACCTAAAGTGCTGTGGTGTGAAATAATTGTTTAACATAAGTGAGGAGGAAATTTCTTTAAGCTGTGTAGTCACCTCCTCACTTCATCCAGCTGCAGCAGTATCTTTGTTGTCAAAATATTCCTTTCCTCTCTTTGCACTGATGCACAAGATAATAGTAGCAGTGTCTGTACAGCAGAGAGCAGCCACTGCACTGGATGCGTCCCCAGCTGCCACCTTTCCTCCTTGGCAGCAAGTTTCCAAAGGAGGTGGTGGGGGGGAGATAAGCCTCCAGTCACAGCTTGCGGCAGCTTCCCCTCTGCACGTGGTAAGTTTTCTTGTTGTAAGTGGAGAATGGCTGTTCTCCACAGGGCAGCTCGTGGTGGGGTGATAGGTGACCCTGAGAGTACTCTCAGCCCAGGCTGGTGGGGATGGCGATGGCTGAGCTGGGCCAAGAAGGCATGGGGGTAGCAAGGAAGTCTGCTTCAGCACCAAGGTTTACTTTGTGCCCCTATTGAGCAAGGTAGGGATGGCAGTTCTCTGATTCAAGGGTAAAAATGCAAGCTTTAGTCCGGCCTGCAGTCTGGTTTGGTCTGAGGTAGACAATGTGAACCTAAGGAATGATTTAATCACAGTGCTACGTGAATGCAACTGGAAGGCGGATGTACTGCTGTGATCTTTTCATGGTACTTAATTTCCATGTGCTTTATTGCAACACTGATTCATCAGGTGAGTGGGAGGGAGGCTGGTACAGGTGGTTCAGTTTCCATTGCTGGGTTAGGTATTTAGCAAGGTGCTTTCTTGGCCACAGCAGGGGAAAAATGGCTCTGTGTCCGATACGGCACTGCGGTTTGGAATCTGGGATATCTCATGGGTAAGGCCATTCCTGTGATCTGCAAGATTTGTTTGAAGTCAGTGTGCTGTGCTCAGAGCAAAACTCAGGCTCGACTAATTCATATTATCTTCATAGATCATAAAAATTATAGTTAAGCTGATCTGAACTGGGTTAGACTCACTGCATGTCCAAGGGACCTGTTATCTGCTGGAGGCAATCGTGAGATGGTCAGTGTTGCCAGTGGCGAAGGTCTTTTAGGGCTGGATCAGGGGCTTACTAGGTGAAAATGGGAGTGCTGTGAAGTGTGTCAGCAGGGTCCTGCTGCTTCTGAGCCACAGACCTCCCTCTGCAACAGCACGGATTTGTGCTGTTTGATCTCCTGGCGGATTGATTTGGGGAAAAGCTGCATTTAGTGTTTCTTCTCCTGACCTCCTTGCCTTTGGAGCATTAACAGCACAGTGTTTTCTCAGCCAGGAATGCTGTTCCTCATGATTCCACTTTTCAATATGAGATGTCTCTAGCAGCACATCGTAGGTGTTTGTGCATGCCTGCTGTGGTTACTAAGGTAAAGGAGACAGAAGAAGCAGCTCAGGGAATGAGAACAGACAATCCAAATGCCAAATACATGTGGGTTTGGGCGAGAATGACAGTGATCTGCTATGCCAGCCTGTCTCAGTGTGGGGCTGGGCTTGTTTAGTACTTGTGCAGGCGCCTGACTGTCATTGCTGACATTTGTGCTGTGCTTTCCAGAGCACCAAGCTTCTGAGACTCAGCAAACTCCTCCCAGGTGCTGCTGTGTATGGAGCTCACAGCCCTCTGGTGTGGTTGTGGTGCATTTAATTGTACAGGGCTGTGTCTAAATCGTTGCTTCTGCCCTCATCCCGGCCCCTCCCCACCACTGTGGCTTCTTCTGGCCATGCAATGAAGGAGGAAGGAGACAACCATCCTGAAAAACACCCTTTTGATAAGCAGCTGCTGAGCCTCTGTGGAGGGCTAAGGAGCAGCATACATCCTGCCCAGACTTTCCTGCCTGCTGCTATATTGTTCCAGAGGATGAGCTGCTGAGGGCTTTGTCCCGAATCCCAAGTGGTACTCTTTGCATCTGTCCACATGCTGTCCTGGTTTTGCAATCTCATCTTCTCATTGTACCTGCCTGCCTCCATGTCTCCCCCCGAGTGGTGATGGGTTACTCTTCAGGAGCAGTTTTCCTGCCTGCAAAATTTACTGCCCATGTGCTTTTGCTGTGACACTAATTGGACATGGCACATTTTAGCATGCTGCATATTTTAAGCCAGCCTTCAAACAGTAGCAGCTCTGAGGTTCCTTGTTGAAACACTTCTGTCCATTGCTACTCTGGAGGTGGTGGGAACAAGATTAATTCATGGATGCTCTCTCCCAAGCTTGGAATGTGAGACCAGGTGAGCCAGGAAACAGCAAAAACTTCCCAAAATAATGCCTGCTGACCCATATTATTTTATCACTGAGGGACTCAAAAGCCAAGACTGCTTCGATAATTTCTACGTTTCTGAATTATTGGAGTATGGTTTCAAGGTGTAGGGGTGTTGTCCTTGCATCAGGCTCTAGATACTATATATGCATCTGTGTAATACAAAAAGATCAAGGGATTAGAGGGAAATACTCTGCCAAATTGGAAGCAGCTGACAGCAGGCTAGTGAGAGTTACCCTTAAATGGTGTCTGCCCATCACCAGAGGAGGGTGATGTGAAGAGTGGATTTTTTTTTTAGGTTAGAATAGCCCAGCTGCTTGTGTGTTGGTGGTTTTTTTTTTTTTTTTTTTCTTGCAACCTGGATAAAAAACATGGTCATATACCTTGTGCTCTAGTCTCAGATAGTTTTGTGTTGTGTTTGTAGAGCTACAGTGGAAGTTGTGCCATTATTTCCCTCATGCTCCTTTTGGATTGGAAGATTTACAGATGTGTAAATCAAACTCTAGAATGAAAAGGCTCTTTTCTCCTCCTTGTATAATAAACAGCTAGGTGTACACTTAGGCTTCCTTTTTGAAATGTCACTGAGGTCTGTGCTATAGGCCAATATCAATAACCTTATCGTGTTGGCAGCCACCTTGGTAATAGTTTTTTTTGTATGTGTTTTGTTAAACTCCATGCCAAGGTTCGACTTCTTGGGAATTGGCTGTAGGGCTGTGTGAATTTGAGTGTTGAGGCAACCCAGTTACCATTTGCATGATTATAGTACCAGTGTAAATTTAATCAAATCAGCAAAAGAGAAATGCACACATTCTTAATAAACTGGGGCATGGGCAGCTATCCTTGGTGGGGATGGAGGGGAACTCAACACTGAGCCTGCCTGCTTCATCCTGTCTAATCTGTCACTGAACCAATCAATGTGAAATTGTACCCCCAAGGAATAATGTAATAGCTATTTTGTGTATATTCCCAAAATGGGATGTTACTGTAGTAGAGTCCCAAAGGGTATGCTGTCTAAGTTGATCAGCAGAGGCTAAGATAAAAGCAGACTTGCTGCTTATCTTTATAAGATGCGGAAAAGAGGCATTGAGTGATGAAATGTCTTGCTCTGTGTTGAGTGGAAAGCTTGGTCCTTCTGCATCCCAGCCCAGCACTTTGAGCACAAAAGCAGTGTCCTGCTAGCTCTCCTTCAGTTTTCTCACTGCAAAAACATGAGATTGTTCTAAAAGGCACTTTAATTTCTATGTTAATGCAGTTCGTTCCAGACAACCGTGCGTGTTGTTGCTCCTTCCCACCTTCACTGCTGCAGAGACAGTTTAGCTTTTGTTACCTGTGTTGTTTGATGCCACTGAAGAGTGCAAAGCCTACCCTAGCATTGCACTATTCAGTTTTTTTGCTCTTTTCTCATACTGCAATGACGGGGAATTCTCTCATCATGGCAAAGAGTTGCCATGTCCCAGTGAGGAGAGGAAGGGAAGTCTGCTGCGTTGCGTAGAGCAGGTACCTTACTCGCCATGGGTAACCTTGGCAGAATGAAAAGAACAATTTATTTTTTCTTTTTAAAAAAGTCTCTTATTTTTGCCTTTTTTCTTTTTGGTATGACTTTCAGTATCAGGATAGAATCACTTTTATGTAGTAGTGGGAGGTGACTGAGGCTTTTTGACACTTTATCAAACATTGCACAGTTCACTCAGGGAGCTGCTGCTGGCTCATCTGTAAAATCCCTGGAAGGTGAATGTAAAATTGTCAGTGGAATTGGGGCTGGGGAGATTATTCTGGTAAGCTCCCGGCATGGATGCAAACAGATGAGATTTCCATTTTATAAGATGAATCTTTCTGCCTTTTCTTGCTGTGTTGCTTTGGAAAGAACCTCGTGTAATGCTGCAAGCCTGACAGTTGCTGAGACAGTGAATATTCTTTTTCCTTTTACCTTGCTAAGGAAAGAAATCTGGATTTGCAGGTCATTTCATGACCTTTTCTCTCGTATGTGGGTCAAAGACAGTTCAGGTCTGAGCAATATACCTTTTTTCCATAAAGTTGTAAATCCTTACTTGGATTATGAAGGCTTTCTGTGAACACTGAATGCACCATACAAATTACAGCACTAGTGGGCAAGGTAATAACTTAAGCTGCCTTCCATGGAGTTCTTTGTTATTGCCAATCTAGAGCAGGACACAGGTGTGTCAGGCATGAAATATACAGTCTTTGCATTTTTAATTTCATTTAAAATAGATTTTCTTCTTTCCATTTTAACATAGGTTAATTTGGCCCAACCTCCTTGTCTTGCTCTGTCTTTAACATTTCTCACTGAAGAGGAGATGTAATTTGATAAGAAGGATATAAATGGATTTGGATTTTTTTGTTTGTTTGCTTTAATTCAGGTTCAGTGGATGCAAACCAGGCCCCATATTTTTGACTGATGATCCACCCAGGCCTGTAATCACTCTGCTGTTACCACCTGAATTTCTTTCTGGACTCCAGGTCATGGGAGGCATGTTGGTATACCTGCACTTACTTATACATCTGTGCATTGCAGTAGACTCGGGGAGCTCTAGTTGTGGACAGGGCTGGAGGCTGTCTAAACCAAGCCCAGACTGTCAGGCATCTAACCTAATTTTTTCCAAGCTGGTATTCAAGTTCTGGCTTGTAGAAACCCTCATCCTCCAAGCCTCCAATCACCTCCAAGAGGGTGAGGTGTGCTGAGAAGCTGGGAGGATCCCCTAGCCATGAGTGTATCTGAGAAGTGTGCTGTGGGGTCTCCTGTTCCCAAGTGCCCTGAGAAGGTCCATGGCCAGGGTGTGTTAGCATCAGCCTCCCATGCCTTTTTCACCTTCTCTTATGTCTGCTGGGATTACATGTTCTTAGGTATCAAGGTCTATCTTTCATCGTAAGTTCACACAATGTCTAGTGCAATGCAGCCTTGGCTTCTGCTGGGCCATTCTGTAATATAAATAACAATAATCCCATCATGTAAGCAAAATACTGAATAACTCCTCTAAATTAGCTAAGAGAGTGGGTGCAACAGTGCCAGTTTTATTCTCTTCTTCAAACAGGTGCATTCTCATGAGGAAATAAAAGGTAGGTAGGGACCAAATGAAAACCATTGAGCAACAATTGACTGACTCAGAAGCAATTTAACCACAATAATCCCCATAGTGCTAAAGACTCCTTTTCCCAGAAATGCACAATATGCTGCTCACTGCTATAAAGCTGTCGTCAACTGACATCACTGTGTTAATATAAGTCTTCCTGTTATCAACAAGATGCACAGTTAACAGAAAACAGTTCTAGTGCGGGCTGCTAATTATTGCTAATGTTCTCCCAATTGTAGAACAGCGATATAAAGATATTTCCTGCTTCCTTCCTGATGGCTGGTATACTTACATTGTGTTAAAAATAATGCTTCAGGTATTACCAAGCCAGCGTTTGACTTATTCGTGAACATAGAATGACCATTTATGAAGATCCTCTCTTGGATACCTTGTGTAGATGCTTTGTTTGTGTGGGGTTTTTTGTTTGTTTGTTTTTTTTTTTTTTCCTGCTCAGTGGCAGTGTGGAAATTAAATGCTTTAAACAGGCTGACCTTCTAGGAAAGATTTTCTTTCTGTTTGGGATTTTCACATCCTTCCATGGTATAGATGTGAATAGGCATGAAATCTGTCTGCACTTGGTCCTCACAAATGAAATCACTTTGACTGCAGTGGGATTGATCTCAATAGGGACTTGTTTGTGTGAGTCAATGTTTGCAGAACTGGATCTTCCAAGCTTTTACCACGTATCACCATAATTTATTAGACAGTATGTAAATGCACATAGCTTCTTACCTGATTTCCTCCTGGCCTCTGTAGTCAGATCTCCTGTGTTGTTTGACATACTGACCCTCTTGATGTCTGTGTGTTTTCCCGTTGACTTCACAGCAGCCCAGTGCTTTTTTTCCTGTGTGTCTCTCTGAGAAATCACATTAACAATACATTGTGAGCCAGAGAGAACTTTTGCTGAAAGCACACAAAGGCAATCATTTGCCTTGTTATTTTGTGAAATGCAAATTTTTCCCTCCTATAAAAAAAGGAAACTTCATTGAGGTGAATGAAAGTGAACAGAGAATTGGTGCTCAGGCACTGTGTCTGCAATGTGAAAGGGACATTGTGCTATCGCTAATGAGATTCTCCTGTTTTCCCTTGGAGATGTGGTATTGAATTTGGAAATAGAATTTGAACAATTTTCAGCTGAACATCTCACTTTTCTGGTCACTGAATAGATATGAGCTCTTATTGTTTAATACCTAGATTCACTTTTAACTAATGGAGTCTCACAGAGGTAAGATAATAGCTCTGAAAAAGTAAGACTTTTTTCTAGACACTATTTAATTTGCCATAATTATATTAAGTGCTAAATTGAAAGGAGCTTTTCTAGTTAAGATGAGGATAATGAATAGTTGTGCATTATTACCATAGCCATGATGGGGAAAGAAAGAAGATATTTAAGTTTTGCTCTAGACAGGAAGAAAATCTGCATCAATGCGGTCCTTAATAATTTAGTTTCCCCTCTCTATTGCTGACTCCCAGTTTTTGCTAGAAGAGCTTTCTGCCCTTTGTACCTCAGGGATGCAGCAGTTTTGAAAGGAAACAGCAGGCACTCCAAGTGAAAATGGCTGTGGAAATGGAGTGAAGAAGCAGACTGCACCTTCAAGCCAAGCCTGGAGCTACGTAAGCAGGGGCACTGCATGGAAAATGGTATTGCAGGAGTCAGCTCTGAAGGCACTGGATTGTAGCATGGCTCCCCAGAGGATCTGCTCCCTTCGTGCTTTGCCGGTGCTGCACAGCAAGGTGTAGTTTGTTGCTGTTTTCTGCTTGTAGCAAGTTGCAACAGCTCAGGTCTGTGGGCTGGCTGGGCTGGTTGAGTGGGTGCACCACCAGCCTGCTGCACCATCTGCCAGCAACTGCCTCTGCTGCTCCTCCCTGGCTGGAGCTGCAGGCAGCCTGTGTGGATGGTCGCTTCCCTCTGGCTCCCTTGTTTGAGTGCCTGAACAAATCACAGGGTGTGCAGAGCTGTGTATCCTATGTAAAAACTCACCAGCTCTTTGTTTTGGCATGTTTGGTGCAAATGAGAATGGCATCTTTATGCTTTTAATGTGGAGCTACTGTAAGTGCACCCTGACTCTTCATGTGGATAAAAGTGATTTATTTGGGACAGGATTTCAGTGGGTCTTCAGAAGTTGAAACCGTCAAGGGGAAACCAAAAGGTGTTCCCTCATTTATTCACCTCTGGACCCTGGGGTCCAAGATACCACTTCTCTGCAGATTCCCTCCAGTGGCTTTTCTTGCTGTCTTGCTAGGACTGCTGCCAAGCTGATCCACAGGGACTTGTCCTATACAAGCATCTGTCTTCTGGGAATTGTAGTTGGACCATTCTCTTAGCTCTCAGTCTATCAAGAGTGCGCGTGATTGTACTTGACACTTGTGATCTGGGTTGGATGTGAACCCCCGGGGAAAGGCAGTATGTGAATTACTGAATCTCTTGAGCATTCCAGTCCCCTGTCTAAAAAGCATTAAGCAATATGGGGCTTTTTGCTTGATTAAATAGAAGGTTTGTGTTAGCCGCACTTGAACTTCAGAAAGCTGAGTATTTTGAGCACTAGAAGTTCATACCCTTGTTCCAAATTCCTTGGACTGCAATATGGGAGACTTACACCAATGTAAGCAGTGTCTGCTTCTAGGTGGGTCAGTAATATTCCTGATAAGTGTTCTGTTTTCTTCCCTCCCCCAGTAATTTGGTACTTCTGGATTCAGACAGGTTGAGGCAATGAAAGTAGGATAATTTTGTGGTTAAGGCATTTGGCTTTGGATTCAGCAGATCAGTGTTAGTTCTTGCTTCCATCACAGGCCTCATGTAGCTGTGGGGAGATTGTTTGTACCCCTGTGTGTCTGTCTGTACTGGAAAAATAACGAACAGAAAGTAAGTTTTGGGGCTGGGTTTTTATTTATTTTCCTCTGCTGCTGGCCTACAAGACTCTTAGGAGGGCAGGGAGAGGGTCTAATCTCTTCTCTGGGTTATTTAGCCATGTCTGCCTGCCCTGTCCCAGCTGGAGTATGCCTGTTTGCTCTCTGGATAAAGCTAGTGGGAAATCTTCAGGCCCATCTTTTTTTTTTTTTTTTCAGTGCCAGTTTTGTCATGCTCTTTGCTTTCATTTAATGTCAAAATTAAAGGGTGAGTTAAATAGTGTAGCTCTTAATGTTTTGAAAATGAGTTGAGCTGTACACATAGATGGTGCCCGCAGGAAGCCTTGAATTATACCATAGCACTTCTAATGGGCAGTCCTACTGAGCTCTAAGCTGTTGGCTCAGTGAGTCTATCTTAGATGAGTTACAGATGAGACTCCCAGCACTGTAAATATATGTACCTTTTAGTTTTGAGTACCAGAAAATGAAACAACAGATGAAATAATAAAAAGGTTTGCTTTAATGACTTAAATAAAATAATTTTTTCTTCAGGCTGATTTGGAAATGGACCTTAGAAGAATTAAGTGGAGAATAAATGCAGTGTTTAGGGGCTAGAAATATTTAACAAGCAACACAAGCCACCTGTTGCAGCCTGCCCTGCTGCTTGCTTACAGTGCAGCAAGGTACAGCACTTGGGCAGCCTGGAGAAAGACTCTGCAGCACTTGGCGTGGTGGTCTTGTAAGGTGCTTATTGGGTAAGTGGGCTCAGGTAGGAAGTCTGGAGTTTGCTTTTTGGACAGTTCAGGTTCTCTTTGCATCCTGGATTTTAAAGCCAGAAATGTCAGTCCTCTTTATATCATTTGACTTTGCATCTGCAAGCCACAGGATTTTAGCCTGGGATTCTTACCTCATGTCAGGTAACTTCTGGTTGAATTACAGAATGTATGTTAGGCATGCAGTGCATTTTAATTTTCATTGGTGACTCTCTTGTGCTCATCAGCAATGTGTACAAAGGGTAATTATCTTTACAATAAAAGATGTGTACTTTCTCTCTAATCTGGCTTTTTTCTAGATTCACTTTTCCAGATTTTTGACATCTTTTCCCTCTAAGTAATTGCAGTCTATGATCAGGTGATGCTTTAAGTGTCTTTGATTAGTCAGGTAGGTTGAACATCTTAAATCTCTCATTGTAGTTGATTTAAGATGTGGAGACAGCCTTGTGGATTTTTGCTGGGTCCTTTCCAATTTTTCATGATGCAGTATTTCAGGTAAAGATAAAGATTGCATGTGTTATGCCAGCAGTGATCTTGCAGCTGCCACATACAGAAGTAAGACTGCATTCTGGCTCTTGATTTTATTTTTTGTTTTGTTCCTTCCCCCTCCTTGTTTAGGTTTCCAGGACTTGAGCAAGCCCTTTTCACCCACAGTATTGCACTTGGCATTCAGACTCTGGTTATCTATAATTCTTTATAAATCAGAGCCATATTGGAAAACTAAGGTATGTGTCTGGACAGAGAGGAGGGGGTGTTTTGGTCTGGTGTGTGGCGACACAAGGTTATTTATCATACATTGTGCTCCCTGCACTTTAATAATCTGCTGACATTTTGCCAGTAATAAAAAGCTCAAGGAAAAAAGTTACTTCCTACAAATCATGGCATTTGATTGTTCTTATTAAACAGAGCATGGTTTCCTTGCAACAAAATTTCAGCCATCCACAGCTTTGTAAAAGATTAATTACCAGATGGTGCAAATGTATAAAAATAAAAGAGCAGCTCCCCCAAGCATCCTTTGTATGCTGCTGGCCCCTGTTGTAGTGATTTGTCCTTTCCTGAAGCAGGATATAGGGAAGATGCAACAAAAAAGTGTGCCTTGACCACCAAATAAAATAGCGAGAAGTGATCCGAAGTTGATACCTGGAAAATGAGACATTAAGTTGATTTAAAAGGCTGCTAGAATCATCTCTTTGCTCTCAGGTTCACAAGATCTTATATATTTGTAACTTTTAGCAATGGTTTTCCATGCTACTTAAGAATCCTCTGTTGTGCCCAAAGTACAGTAATTCAGTGAAATACAACATTGCATTCTTTACTTTTCTTTGCCTCCAAACGTCCCTATTGATTTTTGTCTCTGAGATGCCTGAGTTTGAAACTGCAGTGCTGTTTTTCTTCTAACCCTGGATGGCCCTTATCTATACAGAAATCATACTGTTGGAGGCAAGGCTGTGGCTTAACTCTAACTGTAGTGGTTGGGCAGTGGGTGAGCATCGGCAGTCGAGCTGGAGGTGCTGTAACACTGGCCACGATCAGGAGCTTGGGTGGGCATATGGGAGCTTGAAGGGAATGGTGCTGGCTCCTCGCAGAGTTACTGTTTGTGAGGGCAGCAGGCACTTGTGGCAGGTTGTTGAGTATGTGAATGTGGGTAGTTTGTTACTTTGCACAAAGAGGCAGCACAGCTGGTGTATTTCTGTGAAAGGAAATGAAGAGAAGTGTCTTGCAGGGGAGTGCTGGCTTGTTTCTCTTGTAGTGGGGCATTTGTTGCTACCCCTCCTTAAAGCATCTCTATAGATATCTAAGAATGCATGCCTAGAAAGCTGAATTCAAACAATTATATGGCTACGGTGGACAGAGGAATTGTGCGTAGTTCTTACTGCCAAACCACCCTCAAAATGAATTTGAATATAAATACTTTCAAAAAGGGGATTGTTGAACAGTCTGTATTGGGGGAAACAGCATGTACAGTATCTGGCTTTTTTAGCATTTTACAGTGTCATTACAGTGCCAGCTTTTTTAGTGTTTTACAGTGTCATTACATGAAAGTCCAGTGGGCAGAAGCTGCATATTTAGCTGCCCAAGAATTCAATATTGCTATTAATTGGTGTTGGAAACAAGCCAGATCAACTTGAAATGGATTCGTTTTAAAAAGTGCTGGTTTGCCATTTGAATTACTTTAGCCAAAGCACTCTTGGGCAACTCAGTGGGTTTTACTTTTTTACAGAGCATTGTATGTGTTGGGATTCTGCATGTATTGGTCCTGGCAGCAGCTGCTGCATTATAAAATGCTGAAATATGCTGGAGCTGGAGTGAGCTGCTGGCTATGCGAGGGCTGAAGGAGCATTCTCAGCTTCCTGCTGCCCTAAGGGATATGGGGAGTCGCATTCATGCCTGCTTTTCTAGACTTTTATATTTAAGTGTTTTACAAGCTTGATGTGCTTGTGCAGAATAACAGTGTTTTTCTATACTTGCTTTCTACCAAACATGCTGTTCTTCACCCAGCAAATGTGTGCAGGGTACCTAAACAGACTTATTAGAAAATCCCTAAGGGTTTACATTTAGCACACAAAGTACCAAAATCTTGAGGTTTACCTTTAAAGCATATTTTTCTTAGGATGACTTACATCTGGAGGTCATTCTTTCCTCTCTAAGATCATTCCTGCTGTAAAAAAGGATGCAGAAGGTTTCCCTTGTGAAAGCATCCGGCATTGCTCTGTTTGGGTTTGTGTGCTGGTTGTCCTGCTCTCTGGATACGTCTCACAAAATACACTCATTTCCGCTCCTAAATTCTTTGTTTAGCCAGGGCTGTCTTTAAGCAGGCTGAGAGATAAAGGTGGAAACTTTGAATGAGACGGGAGAAATGGTCCTAGCTTCAGGAAGGTCTGAGCTGAACAGGAAGGGAGCAGGTGGGCAGGATGCTCTGAGGCAAACACATTGTGTAATTTTGGCGCCTGTATACACACGACAGTGATATCTTTCTTACAAGTCTGTCTGATTGATGTTACATTTCTTGTTAATCAGATACCAGTGTTATCTCATCCTGGGAATTTCTGTGGCTTGTCTCCACCCCAGCTTAAAATTGGACTTAATAAGCAGCTTCTGGAAAATGGGGGGAAAAAAGTACGTCATGGCCCACCGCTCTGTTTTCATTCACAGCTGACTTACTGGGCCCTTTCTTGATATTTTCACTAGGTCTTCATAGACTTTGGATGGATTGTTAACAAAAGACATTTATCACGCTGTGTTTTTTCATCAGTGTAATTCAAGGAAATGTCTTCTAGTTCTCCTATTTAAAAACTAATAATAAATCAGGCAGTTATGCAAATATCAGAGGCTATCTCAAGAAAAGAAAGATGGAGCCAGGGATAGGAAGACAGGGTAACATCACAGCATTTGAAACACTTTTTTGTTTTCATTCAGATATTTTTAGCAAATGGTGATATCTTTTTTTCTTTGTGAGTTGATGTGTTGTGTTAGTGCTAGAAGCTGCCAGTATAGATGTCTGTCCCAGGGAAAAAATACCAATTGACATTGAATACATTCCAGGGACTGCTGGATAAAATGATGTTAAGGAAACATAAGGAATGCTTCAACAGTTCTCTTTATTAGTAGTAATAAAATCCAGATTAAAAGTTGCAGCCCCAGTTAAATCAAGGTTTAATTAGACTTGCAGTAGTCCAGAGCTTTTGCTTTATTTCCACAGCTATCTTCTTGCTGTTTCAGACACCCTACTCAGGCAGACACATATGTTACTTGCCTATGTTTGGTGCAGTCCTTCCCAGGAGAGGTGGTATAAATACTTTCAAAGAAAGTGATAAATTGTTTCCAATCTCTCCTTAGGTTGAAATGGATTTTTTGATTCTATATATCCTTTTAGGCCCTGATTTAAACCCCACTGAAATCACTGGGGGGAGGGAGGACACAAAATAAATGATAGGAACAAGAAGCAAATCAAGCCCATGGGTTGTACTTGTGGCTTGAGTATGTAAAGGAATTGTCTTCGTACACATTTGGACTTTAATTGTGGTCTTGTTTTCTCTAAGCCATGCATGTTTTGCGGACTGACAGCGTGACCTGTAGAATGTCGGGGACCTGCCATGTTTGTAGGGGCAAGCAGGAAGTGCCCTTTACTGGGTGTTTATGAATTTTCCAGTATGCATGACTACAGCTGCTCTAGAAGTGTAAAATGATGCAAAATGTGTGTTTAAAAAAAAAAAATTGGGGCAGAGAACCTTTCCCTGTCTCCCCCAGGGTGTGCAGAGCTCAGGTACCTAAGGTTTCCTTCTATGAAGTTTTGTTTGCACACTGGGGAACCCCGACTGGGTGTGCATTCAGCACTGTCCCTTCTCGGGGCAAGGAAAGCTTGGAGCGGTGCTACGAAGTCTTTTTTTCCAAAAGAAATAGCACTAGACATACAATTCCTCTTCCTTGTGGGATAAATGAAGGCAGCCCCAAGACTGCTATAATTTATATACTTTTTTGATACTGTCACTGGGGAAAATAACAGTATGCCTGCTTGCTGTCCAGAGATCTGCTGTGCCAAAGCAAATAACTGCAGCACATGGCAAGCAGAGAAGGCACCAAGGTGTTTGATGGATGCACGTTCCTCCCCCAAGCAGAGAGGAATATTTGTGAGAAGCTAGTAATATTCTATGGTTGAAATGGCCCATTCACTGTATAAAATTCCCAATCAAGTTGCCCAGCAGAGACATGAACAGCTGGTATAGGAACAGAAATCACTGTAGATAAATCAGGTTGGCACCTAAATGATTGTGGGCCCTGATCAGGCCACATTACAGTTTTGTCTTTGGTGGACAAAGTCAGGGAAGATTTAATTGTGTGATGACTAAAATTTTCCTCAGCTCCTTCCCTTCCTCTTACAGCTATATCAGTTCATCTGAAAAACATTTGGCATGTTACGCTACTGTTGAGATTTGATATTGCAGTAGTGTCCCAAAGTCCTTATTCTTGATCAGGGCAAGATGCTGCTCAAGCAGGTCCCGGAGGGCTTGTAGTAGAGGACAGTAATAAGCTGGATGGAGAGCTGAAGCATTGATGTGGATGAGCATGGCTGCTGAAGACGTCCCCAGAAGTGAAAGCAGTTACAGCTAGCTGCGAAGGCGGAGACAGGCTCTTGTGCAGTAATTACAAAGGCTGGTGTTTTAATTGCTGCTACTTGCTTCAGAAGTGTGCTCGAAATTAAGAAGGCATGCTAAAATAGCAGCATTTAACTTCTTTGTCCTCTGCTTTCTTTTTAATTGTTCTGGACTGGGATTTACCAGGGGAGCCTTCCTGAGCCGTGTAAATCCCTTGAAAGGGTGTAGGCACTGGGTTCCTAACTCTCCTGGTGATGATTTGATGTTTCCCCCAAGCCAGGGTAATTGGGCTCCTCTGCACACCTGGTTGTGCAAGCCCACTGTCCCCCATGTATAAAACCTGAAGACTACTTGAAGTGATCCAAGGGAAAGCTGGCCCACCTCCTTTCTGTTGCATAAACCAAGGGACATCCCTGGAGGCCACATGATTGCTGGATGCAAGGCAAGTGGGAGGGAGTGTGCGTCTGGAGGGAGAGGGGGAAGCCTGCATTTGTGCTGTTAGGTGAGTTGTACTGCAGCCTTTTGAAAATCGCTGGTGAGGGTGGGCAAAACTGCCCTATTTCAGAGCTTCTATCCATTCTTCCAGCTTTTTTCCAATTTTAAATGAGACAGGCCAATCCAAGTCTGGAGAGACAGATTGCATACAACTAAATGTTCAAAATTAAAGCTCTAGTATGCAAGTATAGTCAAAATATCTGGGACAGTGCTTCTCAAAGTATTTTGCTCATCTGTTTGTTAGGGATAATACTAAATATCCAGGACAATATTGTCAGTGTTGGAGATCCTGAAGTTGTAAGAAATTGTGAAGCTCAGTTTGAAAATAGAAATTTCAAGGAGAGGGGTTAAGGAGCCCTCTTTACTGTTAATTTTTTAAAATACTAGCTTATGTTCCATGCACACTGTTGTGGTTTAGCCCCAGCCGGCAACTAAGCACCGGCACTAAGCTGGCAACCACGCAGCCGCTCGCTCACTCCCCCCACCCCTGCGGGATGGGGGAGAGAATTGGGAGAGTAAAAGTGAGGAAACTCATGGGTTGAGATAAAGACAGTTTAATAGGGAAAGAAAGAGCCGCGCACGCAAGCAAAGCCAAACAAGGAATTTATTCACTGCTTCCCACGGGCAGGCGGGTGCTCAGCCATCCCCAGGAAAGCAGGGCTCCATCACGCGTAACGGTGACTGGGGAAGACAAACGCCATCACTCCCAATGTCTCCCACTTCCTTCTTCTTCCCCCAGCTCTATATACTGAGCATGACATCGTATGGTGTGGGATGTCCCTGGGGTCAGTTGGGGTCAGCTGTCCCGGCTGTGTCCCCTCCCAGCTTCCCGTGCCCCCGGCACAGCACGGGGAGCTGAAACAGTCCCTGACTAGTGTAAGCGCTGCTGAGCAACAACTAAAACATCTCCGCATTATCACCACTGCTTCAGCACAGATCCAAACCATAGCCCCGTACTAGCTACTGCGAAGAAAATTAACTCTATCCCAGCTGAAACCAGGACACACACTTCCAAGCTTTTGTCTCCAACCAGAAAAGGGTTTTTCAGGTTTTACTAACAAACAAACATTTTTTTCAACGCAATCCCCTGAGGTTTAAAAGGAAAAAAATTACTGTGAAATTGATTACAAAATGGCAAATTGTAGCAGGCCTAGTTAAAACATAAAATAGGCCAACACCTCTTTAGTATCCTCTCCTATGCTCCTGAGACCTTTCAAATTTATGAATAGTAGCTTTAGTGCCATTTGCTCAGTTGGAGAACAAAATATATTGGACTTAACTCCAAGATAATACTATGGATGGGTCATAGGCCTCTCTGTTGGCATGTAAACTGCGTAGATATGTGCAGATAAGAGCATGAATATAGATTTGTCCATAGGAGGTGGTCAATAGCACATACTTGTGGTCTGGAAGTGAGGTAGCTGTGTGTGTCAGGCAGTCCTCCTGGGCTGCTGCATCTCCTTTCTCAGGAGGCAGGCAGAGTATGTAGCAACGTGCGTAACTGTGCCTGGTACTTGGAGCAGCGCGCTTGCAGGTGTCTTTTATACAGTGCTGTGCCTTGCTCTTGTTCACTTAAAATTGGCAGCCTTTATTCAGGATAACACTTTTGCCAATTGATGTGGTGGTAATTAAAGTCACTGTTATATTATGAACTCACTATTATATATTTTGTCCTCATTGGAGGAAGAAGGGAGAATAGGTGAGGAAATGCTAGCTTTGAAGAAGAGGAGTGGTTGTGCCAATTATCTTGGATGAGTTGTTCAGTGACAGTTAATCTGTGTGAGTGAAGGCAAGTTCTCTGATGCTGTGCCAAGGTCAGGAATTTGAGCCCTGTTTGGAGAGTGAAAGTTACAGTCCTGCAGATTAAAGCTCCTTAGAAGAAAACTTCTTTATTGCATAAATTGAAGCAGAGATTTTCCTACTCTGTAATCCACATAATCTTCTCCCCTTGATGCCCCGGGAAAAACCACAGCAGAGCAGCATGACTCCCTCATATGAAGTGTTCAGCAGTGCAGGGATGTAACGCAGTGTGTTTGTGAAACTTGTCCTCGTGTGGGTATGCCCACATGCATGCGTATGCACGCAGGCTGCCAAAGGAGCGTGCGCTTGACTTTGTGGGAGAGCAGCTACTACAAAAATACATTATCCTTTGCTGTCCGTGGTGACAACAGAGCTCTACTGATTTATACCACCTAGAGCTCCTGCTTAGTATGCTGCTACGTTTTTACTAGGGGGAAAATGGTTAAGTTCAGAAAGGTGACTGACCTTATTTTGTCCATGTTTTCTTGTTTTGCCAATAGGATTGAGTCAGCATTTGATATGTTGGAGGTTGAGCTACATTTGCAATACAGTTCTCCTATCAGCTGGTAATTTGGGTATCTGGTTCATCCATATGAATCACTCTATTGTGCAGAACAAGGTCATTTTCCTCTCTGTCTCTGCCTTCTACCTAACCAGAGACCACCTCGTAGATATTTTGTTCAGTATCTGTGGAAATAATTTTCAGTTCCCTTCATATTTGGGTTATATGTGCCTGTCCATGTCCCCCTGTTGTGCCCTCCCCTCCCCGTTATTGATGCAGAGATTATATAGGCTATCCAGAAATTGACATTTCATTTTAGCCTCAAAAAATAATGCCATAAATTCCATGATAGACTGCAGTTTGTAGGACATGTAGTCTGTGATGCTAACCAAGGAGAGATGCCCCTTTGTTTCATTATGTTGGCCTTGCTGGTATGTAATCACACCCATTTTAGTATGTACTAGTACTGGGTATTTTAATAGCAGAGTATAAATACAGTACTTTCTGTATATAGCTTTTTTCTTTAATATAGTAATTTTTTATAAATAGTACTGCTTTTATGCAGAGATTGCTGTGTGTTTGCTTGCCTGTACAGATGAGTGTGTAAGGTCCTGGATGTGGAATCTCATTTACTCCATTATCCACTTACATTGGTGTGCTTGAAGGAAGAAGACCTCAGTATATAAAATGCCGTCATATAGTTTGCACTTGCTTCTCCTACAAAGTGTGTGTATAGAATGGAACTGATGGCCTTAAATATAGTTACCTCTGAGCATTAAGGGCTTATTCTTTGCAAAGAACAAGTTGGATAGATTGGTCCTTCAAATATGAAGTGCTGTTGGAGTTCAGCACCATCAGTACTTCTAGTGCAGTGTGAAAGTAAACATTGAGGCCCTGAATTCTTTTGCAAAACAGGATTGCTGTGTTCCAGGCAGCCCCGCTGGCGGGTGCTTCCACCAGCCCCAGGGTCACCCGCCCTTTGCAGCGTGGGTGCTCTGGCTGCCCGCCTCTTCTCTCCTCTGCTCTTCCCTGCACTCTCCAGCACAGCCTGATAAATTAGTTCTTCCAAGTTAATTTCTTGTGGAAGATGGCTTCCAGCAGCTTCTCTCCTTATTGCTGATCCATCCAGGGAAAGTCACTACCACTTGACTCCTTTCTAATCTATCCGTAAGTAATTTTTATTATCTATGGGGCCTTTTTAACTTGCATGTTTGAGATGATACTCCCTTCTGCCAGTGAGGCACTGTAAGTTTAATTAATATGTACCAAATGCACTGGAAAACCTGAAGGACTGTATTTGGTAAGGGGCAAAACAGTGCTGTCAAACAGTAGGATTTTAAGTGGAAATATCCCACTGCTCACATAATTGAAACCAGGCTTTTCCAGAGTCTCACTTGCACTGGGATCTGCCAGCGCTGGAGAGCCATGAGTACAGACACACCCTGTAATTGCATAAATGCAGAATGAATCTAAGGGGGGACAAAGTCTATTAAAGTTATATTTTGGAAGGTAGGATTGTTGTTAGGGTTTTGAGGTTTGGGTGTGTTTTTTAACTTTGCGAACAGAAAAGCTGACGTTGCTCTGAAAAGGCTGTGTGAGCATCCCTGGGAGGGGATGAGGCTCAGGACTCCCTTTGCTGCTACTGAACATGAGCACTCACACTGCGAGAAGTACCAGTGCCGGGTGGCATGCACCAAAGCCAACTAGGCAGAAGGGCAATGCAAGTCAGATAAAGCAGGTTCTTGAACAGATTGAGCTTTATGCTTTACTAAATCAGAACATAAATGTCAAATTCCTTATAAATACCAGGCAGTGCACAGCTGCATTGAGCTAGCATAGATGCTCTGGTCTGCTGGTTGGGAGAGCAGGGTCGAGCTGTTCCCCCACAAGCCAGAAACATGGTGGTTGTGTTTCTCAAAAGCAATTATCCGCATTTCCCCCCAGCCTAAGGCGATGGGTCACCCCTTTCTTATCATGGTGAAGAATGTGTCCAGTCAGCGCTGGGGGAAATCCTGGAATAGTGCAGAAGTGCCAAGCATGCAAACACAATACCAGCATTGGCAAATCGGCATGAATAGCTTCGGAGCGCTGTAATGTGGGCTGCAAATTGCAAGGCTGACTCCTTACAAAGACCACAGATACATCACTTTGAAATGTCAGGCCTTTGTCACCCAAAATAGTCTTTTGTCTTCTTTTTCCATCCGTGATACATGGAATTTTTTCTTTTTTACTTTGTGTCAGACAGTGTAATTGGAAAAGAGTCTGGGCAGTTCACACTGAGAAGCTCAGCTGGGAAGAAAAGCTCCTTCCTAGTTGCTCACTGACCAAAGATGTGCAGATGCAGTTGAGTTGTGGTTGAGGCAGGCAACCAAGAGGCAGCTCTTGGGACTCCTGGTAGTGTTACAATGCTCTCACCTCTCTGCCTACTGCAATACTGTGTATGTAGGGTCTAGGAGAGCCACTACTGAGCAGTTACCTCTGAAGCCCCAAACCTAAATTCCCCTTGAGTTGTGGCCCAGACTGTTGCATTTGCATTTTCAATGACTGGATTGGGAGAGTAGGCTCTCTCCCTCCAGTTTACCTGCACAAATCAGGCATGTATGGATCCCGTGCAAAAACACGGTATGCAGTGTTAGTAAGAGGGAGCTGTGATTTCCCCTCAGGATCGCGAATCTGGTGATTTTGAGTCTTGATTTGATGAGGCGTAGTCCATGTGTGAGTTACAAGTCTCAAAGGAAAGAAAAACCAAGTCTATTTTTACACATGCTTGTACCACCAGAATTATAGCACGTACTGAAGTGTGGTATGTCTAAGTATGTCTTAAGGTCTCATCTGGTTTTGAGGTTGAGGGCTGTGCTGTGCATGGTGCAGTGGGAGGAGATTCAGGGTGTTGCCAGTGGCATTTTTGTTGAGATAAGGATTGTGCTTTGCAGATACAGTCTCCACTTGTGGAGTAATCTCAGCTTCCTGTGCTCTATTTCATGTTGTGGAGCAGTTCTGGAGTATGCAAACTGGGTTACCTTCAGATGAAACTAAGTTGTGGTCCAATTGCTTATGATAACCAGAAGAGATAGTCCAGAGTAAAACCTGTACTGTAACTTGATTCCCTAATCTGGATTCATCTGCAGTCTCGGTAATTACAGTTCATGAGTTTGGATCTTCGTGTTTGTGAAAGACATCAGCTCATCAGCAGTCCTAGAGAAATCAGCTCGGTGTTGAAGTCATTGGCCCATGTGCTGTGTGGGAGCCTGGAGGAGACAGGTTGTCTGAGGGCCTTTCCACAAGTGTGGTGGAAGATTAATAGGGTTGAAGTATTGTGGATTATCACATTGTTCCTAAATTTGGTCCCACCGGAGTGGGACGTATTTTTAATGTGGTCAGTGATGTTGTTGAGTTCTGATCAACAAATGTCAGAGCTCAGTTTTGTCCTCATGGGTCTTCTGTGCTCTAGGGCAAACTGGAGGGCTTTTAACCTTCTCGAAACTGCATTTCAATATTTGTGCTTTTTCTTGTAGCTAACACCTAAACTTATAGGAGACAGTACTCTTGTGCTGTTTCAGTGTAATTATTACTGACAAATATCACAGAGGAAACACAGGATACTGAAAATTATCTTGGCAGCAAAGTACATGAAGAGCAGACGTTAATTTGTAAATTCAATCTCTAAATATGCTTTTTACTTTTAAATTTGGAATCTTTCCTACATCAGTTAATTTCAGGTAAGAAAGGGTGGATTGATGAGGGTTTAGTTTTTTGGTCTTGTTCTTATCTCACCATTCTTCTACTCTCCTGGTTTAGCTTCATATGCACAAGTTGCTTCTGTGGAAGGAACCTTACAAACACCTCCACCCTCCACTTTTTCTTTTTAAGCTATAAGCATAAATGATTCTTCCCCCTTTACTGGGAGGCAGGGCATGAGCACTGTGTAACTCTCCAAGTGAGTGGCAGAGGGAAGTGGATGTGTCACTGTTAATGGCAGGCTATCCAGCACTGAAGGGCACACAAGAGTAGCTTTTTCGGAGCAAGTTTGCAGTGCCCTTCTCAGAAATGTCATGTGAGTCCCCTTTTCATATGCCAGCATCTCTTTCCAGTAAGTTGAAGGAAACGCAGCAGCTCTTTTTTCCAGGATGAGATGTGAAGGAAAGAGTGCATCTCTGGGAAGATAAGTAAAAGCCTCACATCCAAGCATAACTTCAGGGGAAAAGAGGGTTTTTCTTCCCCCCCTGCTGTGTTGTAGGGTTGTAGTTGACTGGCTGTGTCATGTGTAAAGCTTAAAGTCTACTAAGAGTCTTACTAGCTTGATCTAAGTTGAATTTGACTGAGCTATTCATACCATACTCTTTTCTTATGCATCCTAATGTAGTGTCAGAGGCTGTGCCAGTGAAATTAGGCCCTCATTTTCTGCAATGTATGAAAACCTGGAGCTGCACCCCTAAGAATTCATATTTGGGGGCCCAGTCTGATATTTCCCCCCCTGCCCCAACACTGGCACTTCACTGGTGCCTTTGCAAAGCCCTGTGTAATTCAGCTGTCGGGCTGCAAAGTCTGCTCCTGGTCTGCAGGAGAGCATCAAGACGTTCTAATGTGCAAGCAAAAATACCCTATGAGCCCAAAAGAGAAAACAGCAACCAGAGTGTTAGACTTCTGTTTTGGGGGAAAGAGGACCAGCAGCAAGTGTGCAATCACTGCTTCCTTGTCAGTGCTAATGCCTTTGCATTTATATTGTTTTCTGCTTGGCCTTGGACAGGGAATTGTTTGCCATGTGAGCCATTTGCTCATACCTTTCTAAAGCCAGGAAGCTTTAAAAAAATCTCACCATGCCAGAGTTTGAGTTGGCTCTGAGCAAGACTCCTAAAACCTTTAATGGACTCTGAAAAAGGACAGGAGCTCAGCAGCTCATTGTCCCATCCCAGGGCTTTCTTTTGCAGGGGCACACTCTGCAAGTGCTTATCTCCATCTGCTCTGAGGCTATTGCCCTTTCTGGTTACACAGAAGCTGCACAGTCAGACCTCCAAGACATGGGGAAGGATGTTAGTGCCCTTTATCCCATGGGACCTGTGGGATAAGGTCCTTTTGGTTCCAGCTGACCTCAATCCCAAAATCATCTTTCTGTGCTGCAGCTCTCTGCTGATAAAGTCTTTATTGGTGTAAAATGTCATATGGACCAGAGCAGCTTGCAGCTGTCATCTGAAAAGGTTATGTTTTACCAGCGGCTTGAGTTTCCTTATTTTAATAATGTTGGGTGAACCTGTTCTAAATTTCACAGAGACAACCAGGAACACTGACTGATAACCTCAGAGCATCCTGTGGCTGAATCTGTATGAGCGGGTTTACAATTAATGAAGTTGCAAGGCTTTTCGCCAAACTCCTTTAGGGGTAATGATGGAGCCCCTCTTCAGTACTCTATGTACTATACAAACATTATTGCAAGTAATAGGTTGCTGTGAGGAAACACTCTGATCCTTTTTTCTTTAATATGCTCTCTTTTTTCTTTTAAATGGTTTTAGGGTGTTTTTTTTTGGCAGTTAGCAAGTAGAAAGTTTTTCCTGCTGGGCTGGAACAGGCTGGTGTAGTCTAAGTTGTTGCTTGTTGACTTATCCTTGCACAACTCCCAGGAAAATGTACTGCAGGCTTTGCTCCATCTGGCTAAATGCCCCATCCTCTGT
>VZTV01008453.1:0-14403 GCA_013400875.1 Anhinga rufa
AAACAAACCCAAAACAAATTAAGAAAATTAAGACAAGGTTTATACGTTGAACTCTTAGGAAGTTAGTGGTGGGCAGAATTTTAACATCTGAATTTGGGTTGCCATTAAAAGGGAAGATCTGTCACAAAAGAGCCAGAAACAGGAAGAGACAGTAATGTTTTATATTTCGGGAGATGTAGCTGCTTGCAATCTTCATGCACCTATATTAACAAAATGTTACATATATCTATCAAGTATATTCAGATTTTTTACTGTAGTTTTATTCCTATCAGTATTCTGTTCCTGGTGAAAGGTGTAAATGGATATCTGTCCATGTAAATTAATTTTTAAAAATGTCTTCAATATCGATAAGGCCAGGAAAAGGGGTAGGATCCATCTTGATTTTGCTGGACCCTGTGTTACTTGCTTGTGATTCACTTGGTGGTGGGGGATTATATGGAGCTTCTGTAGTAGTTAAGACTGGATGTTCTGCTGTCTCATCTGTAACTATTACTGTTTTATGAACTGGAAAATTATGAATTGCTAATTTCTTGTGCATCAAACATGAATGGTTTCTGTGATTAACTTAAAGATGGTAACCACGTGGAAGAGAGAGGAAGGTTACCTGATAGAGACAAATTGCATCATTAGTGTTCAAGTTACCGAACACTGGCAGTAGGAAAGATATGAAAAGCATCCCCACTCTGGGAAAACATCTAATCAGAGCTCAGGCCTTCTTAGGCACCAAAGCAAAATAACCACAATGCACAAAGCTGCAAAATACCTGGCTTCATTAATCCTGGGGCTTAATAAGGCTACTTGTGCTTTGTGGTGGGTTTTTTTGTTTGTATGTGGTTTTGCTACTGTCTTGAGTGTTGCACTCTTATCACTCATAGTGTCTTTCTTGATTTATGCACCAGTCCTCAATTGCCTGGCACTTTGTGATACGCTGTAGTACGGTAGCCACCAGAAGACGGACTTCACAGGAACAGATGGCATGCTTGGCTCAGGATGAAAATAGTTGGGAATTTTTATGTTGATTCACTTAGACTCAGCTGTTGGATTGAAACATAAAATATTTTGTTCAGTTTTTCCTTAAAATGCACCCAAAATAAATCTGTTTGTTTTCCCCATGTAGATTAGCTGCCGGTTCTAAGTTTCTGATATATAGGGAAAGTGCAGTGTTGGTGGTAGCTTTGTAATCAGAAGAATTGGGGAAATCCTGAGTTTCCTGCTGAAATTCTATGGCAGGGGTGGGTAGGAATCTCCACTGTGAGGAATTTTAGGGATCTTGATTTATTTTGTATTAACTTAAATCTTCATGGGCTGTCTGCATGCTGGGAATGTGTGCCAGGAAATTTCTGCTGTTGTCTCAAAGATCCTGATCATTCCGGTGGACATTGAAATTGCTTGACTGCAAGGTATTTTAGGGATCGTGATACACTGCAGTAGCCTGGTAAAGCATCTTTACAGTTGTTTCCTAGTGGGAAGGTCTGACCTGTCTGGTGAGAACTGGGAGTGGAGTTGAGGCAGACAAAAATGAATGCTGAATTGTCATGGTACAAAGTGTTTTTTCTTTTGCAGTGTGACCTACGTTACTGCAGACTTCATCATTGCAGAGTGTCATATGTATTAAAGAAGTGTATATATCAAGTACATATACACAAACCATGTACTTCTGTGTATATGCATACAGGATTTTTGGAGGGTTTTTTGGTATGGGAAAGAACTGTAAGAAAACTTCCCTATGACATTTCAGATTTTGGATTAAGTGAACTATGAGAAAACTTAACACTTCCCTGTGACATATTAGATGTTAGATCAACTGCTGTGGGGAAAAAGAGTTTTAAGAACACTTTTTTTTCTGAAAAATCTTGTTCTGAATGAATTTTAAGTAGTAAATTACATAAGAGAAATAAGGAACACTGTGCCATAAAATTGATACTATTGGAATGAAGTGGATACTTCATCCCTTTTGTACTTTTTCCCTCCAATTTAGGTTTAATTGGAGTTGGGAGAAACAAATTACTGAATTTGCTTCTGGTTTAGCTTGAGGTCATTTGGGGGTGTTCTACTGCAGGCATACTGGGCTGCCTCTGTCATGTGGGCTGTGACCCAGACGGTTATTTCACACACTTTAAATCCAGTAAGGCTCTGTTAAATGGGATCAGTGTAAGTCAGCAAGGCCTAGCTGCAACTTACGTTTTCTTTAAATAATCAGGGCATTTGCTGCTGATCACATTTATTGTTTGTGAAGGAATAAGGCTGAGACAAATGCACCCAAAATGGTCTCCAAGACCTGTTTGTGCATTATTGTAGCCTAAATGTAAGAAAAGGCTTGTTTGTAGTTGCAGACTTTTAATGTTCTGTTACAGGTTGTTCTACCATCAAATTGTCTAAAGTAGTGTAAAATACTGTACAGTAATGATTCTTGTGTTACAGAATTATTCTATTTCTGTAACATGGATAAAATGTGACTTTCCATAACTCAAACTAAACTATTAGAAGATTGAGTATTAGGTATCCAAACCAGATTTAAAGTAAGCACTCTAAGATGGATAAGGCCATCGTTCAAGAGACCATATTGAAAGAATCACACTTAAAATAGTCTCTCAGTAGTTTATAGTAAATTGGGAAATTAAAAGCCACTCTGTGCCCTCTTATTTCAATGCAGATGGATGAAGAAGGAATTTGTGTTTGTAGTGGTGCTTTTTGGACTGTAGTCCAAAAAGGCCCTAGAATAGGTGGGTGGTAGACAAGCAAGAAAATTCCTTTAGGTAGGAACTATACTGGGATGGTTGGTTGATAGTTAAGTAATAGTTTTTTATTAAATAGCAGGTTCTCTTGGTTTTTTAATTTTTAAATTTTATTGCCCTGTGGTGTTACTATGCTAGAAAAAACCTAATAGGTACTAAATAGGTGGAAATCACTAGTGCTGGAAGGGCACAGCAAGATGTTTGAACCGTGATTTATTTAAGGCTAGATTCATCTTAGCTATTTCATGAGAGTGGTTTGCCTGGTGGTTGAAAGAGTGGCCTGTAGACATTTCCCTCAGATATCTGGGCTGCTGAGTTTGGCTAAAGAGAGTGAGAACTGTGTGGCTCTGTCTACACAACCAACTCTGTACGCAAATATGATAAGATCCAAGACTGATGACATCTAGAAACGTTTTGACCTGCTAGTGGAGGGCTGTTCCTGACCTAATTAGCTTGGTGTTACAACTAGCTCTCTTCTGCTTTGTGATTTTGCTCCTTTTGACCTCATCCAGGTTATACTCCTCACTGAATGTTACCATTTAGGTCCTAAAGGTTAAAACAGAATTAGATTTTACAGGATGACATTTTTCCAATCAGTGTTTCAGTACTTCTGAATTTTCATACATGTAATCATTGCTTATTCAGAGTAGAAAGAGCTGAATAATTCAGCTGCCGTATGGTTTGCACATGTCAAGATGATACAAAAGGGGTGTGTGTGTGTGTGATCAATCTAAGTCTTTTTTTCCTGTGCTGTAGGACAAAGCGCTGCTTCCTTTGCTTTCTTAACCCCGCACTGAGTTCCTTCTCCTTGCTCTGGCTGAGTGCTTCTTTTCAAGAGATGGTATTTTTAAAGGGTAAATGTTATTTGAGAGGTAGACTGTATTTATCTTTTTCTTTCAACTCTGCTTAAAAACCAAAAAGCTTCCACTATATCTGTATATGCACAAGGAAAATATTTTTGAATTGCTGTGCAAAACTGTCCAAATAGAATTTAAACAAGCTCCAACAAATGCATAGTGTGTATCTTTACTGAAAAGACAAACAAATAAAACTAAAGGGAAGCAAATGGTGACTCAGTTCAGTTCTGTTTCCTTGAATAGAAGGGATGATAAATTCTTGGAGTATAATACAGATTTCAAGAAAGGTCATGTGAAAGAAAAATGTGTTTTCAGTGCGGCATAAGTACTTGTTTATTGAAACAAGTCCTTTCTTAAGACAGCAAAAACTAAACAAAGGCTCTTATGTGACTTGAAAAGACATTTTTCCTTCCTCATTTACACTTTTGGTGTTAGCCTTTTTGTATTAGGTTGAAATAGTAAAATCGATAGTGGCAGTAAGGGTTTTTTTAATGTATAAAGACAGTGGAACAGATGTTCAGAACAGTATGGAATATTCTTTCTCCCCATCCCACCATCCCTTTCACACCGAGCCATCTGGAAGGGACTATAGCAGGATGAGCAGCCATCATGCTAAGAACAAGATTAATGTGTCGGCATCTTTTGTTCATACTGTAAACTGGTCACTGTTTATTCAATGGAAGGCAGCAATGTGAGCTGTCATAATTGCATGTGTGCTTACATTATCCATGTGGATATGGAAGAAAACAGAAGAAAAAAAAATGATTTATATAGAACAATTCATAAATTGAATGGTATTCAGTCTGGACTTGGAACCACACAAGCACAAACCAACTTTTTTAGCATTCAGCATACTATAGTAATGTGACTAGCCGTCTTTTACCCGTATGCACAAGTAATACTGTTCTGTTAAACCAGATTTAAAATTACTTGGTTAAAAGCTTCTGTACATGTTTTTCCAGAGTTTTTCATTTTCAGTCCATGCTCTACATGTACTTTTTACCCTGATTTT
Organism: Anhinga rufa; assembly: GCA_013400875.1. Taxonomy (NCBI): domain Eukaryota; kingdom Metazoa; phylum Chordata; class Aves; order Suliformes; family Anhingidae; genus Anhinga; species Anhinga rufa. The sequence goes on from VZTV01008453.1 coordinate 4,605, forward strand.
TTTACAACAACAAGTATACCACATGTGGATGTCATGTGGAAATCAGTTGGATTTCTTTAGTACCTATTCACCTTATTTCTTTTGAGAGAAAGCGTGATTAGTGTTTTGGTTTAATGAACAACAATTTTGGTTAGAGAAAGGACAGCTTATGATCTAGAAGTGAGAGACTCTATGTGTGAAGCTGTCCTGGATCATCTGGGCTCTGTTAAAGGATGAGGAGAAAAGGGTGGGTGGATCCGATGCTGGCAGAGTGATGGGATTCAGTACAGCAAGCTATTGTACTGTGCAATCTGTGAACCTCTATTAGATTTCAGGTAAGCAAATCCGTTCTTAAATAGTTATCTTAGCGTAACATTAAGTGTACCAAGGAAGATTAAGATGTGTTAGTGAAGGAGAAATCTTATTTAAAAGCTTAACAAATAACCTCAGTGGGACCACAGTGTTTTTTTTCCATTGTTTTGTGTTTCTTTCAATTAAAAGAATTTTAAGCAATGGGTATCTGACATTTGATTAAAGAAGGCTATTTGGGAATGAGATGCTTAAAGCCTGAAGCCACTGCTACTCTAGTGCAGTAAGCTATTCTAAGTGAGAAGGTGAATCAGGAGAAAGTGCACAGCCAAAGATCTTGGCTTTCAGAGGAAAGATAAGCATGCGAAAAAGGAGAGGTTAAGGCTAGCTGGGGGATATTCACAGATGTTCTGGGGAAAGTTTATGCTGCGAAGAAATGGGGTGATGAAATTAAGTAAATATTAGTGTTTAAAAAAAAGTACTTCAGCATGAAAAGCAGAGTGTGTATACGTTTTCCTGTATTTTTATAAAAATCATAAAGCATGTTTATAAAGATTTAAGTGACGGGGTAAAAAAAAATTCAAACTAATTTACTGGCAAACTTTTCTGAATATTGGGCAGTGTGACAAAATGCTGTGAATATTAGTTGCAAAAGCCATTAATTTGGACAATGAAAACTTAATACAGGAAAAAATACGTTTAATAGATATGTTCCATATTCCATAGATATGTTGGGCCTGAAAAGAGCTATAGTTGTATACCCAGAAATGGAGAAAAAACTGCAGTAACCTCAGGCTACTGATTGTACACTTGCTTCATTAGCTGAGAGCAAGAAATATTTTTATTTCTTCCTTTAACAACAGTGAAGCTGTTTAATTGGGTGACATATATATGATCCTTTATTTGGAGCAGAAGATGAAACTTTTATCATAATCTGTCTGTACTTTATAATAAGATTTTTATCTCCTTAGGCTGCCGGGGGAAAATATTGTGATGGAAAAACATTAGTGTTATGATTGTAGTTTTGGAATATTTAACTTCTATTGGGAAGAAAAAAATTAAAGCAATAACTTTAAAGCAGTCCCTCAGTCTTGTTCATTGAAGCATGCTTATTAGGCGGTGGACTGTAAACACAAGTACTTAAGTGGAAGTTGATGAGACTTTTGACACTGTTACAGCATGACAGATGCACAAATGTCTTGAACCACAGTCAACAGGTAATGCAAAAGTGGGATTGTAGAGCAAAGGCAAAAAAAAATAATCCAGCAATCTTTAGAGAAAATAAAGCAGATTTCTGAATTGTCTTAATTTTTGATAGTATTTTAAAACCCCTTTTATATTACAGTCTACACTTTCATGGAAAGAATAGCTACTTAATTTCAGGTTAAATCATTCTCAGGACTTTTTTTCTCCTGCATTAGTGAATGTCACCTTGCGTATGCTTGTTCAGAGTTCATGTTAGTGTGAATTTCTGATGAGAACTAAATTTAAGGTAAATGTAAATGTTCAGTGCAGTGGAGATCCATTTACTTTCTTCTCCAACTTTTTAGTTGGAGTAAATTTCTGAATTAACACATGCGCCTTTTAATTGTTCTGTAAACTTTGTGTTGCAGGCCCACAGTGTTAGGAGGTAACTACTGACTCAAAATTTTTGTTCTGCTTCTTATGGGGTTTTTGTAGATGTGGAATATTGGCAAGGGAAATGTAGGTCCATAGAATACATTTAAGTTGCAAATAAACAAAACCAAACACTGTCCCCTCCCCTGTTGTCCTTTCTCTTGTCATTGCTTAATGTCTTGATTTCCTTCATAATATCACTGGACCATAAAATCTGCCCTGAAGAGCTCAGCACAGACAAAACCCCAGCCAAATAAAAATCAGAAAAAAACCCTCCAAGTTGCTGAACGTTCAGAAATAGCTCATTGCAACAGACATTAAAATAAGAGCTCTATTAAAGCAACAAAATTGCTTTAGGGATTTCTGTGCCCATTTCATCATTGCTAATACTTAGGTTGGTATGATGTGAGAGGAGGATCAAAGTGGTGGTCTGATGCTAAGAAGAAAAAACATTTCATTTCAGCCTTTACTGTCACGCCTTTCATGTAGATCTGACAATCAGGAGAAAGATCTGTGCAAACGACACTGATAGAGTTGACCATATATTAAATTTGAGGTGGACATTTTCTAGTCATTTCACTTTCACAGAATCACAGAACAGCAGGGGTTGGAAGGGACCTCTGGAGATCATCTTGTCCAACCCCCCTGCGTGAGCAGGCACACCTAGAGCAGGGGGCACAGGACCACGTCCAGGCGGGGTTTGAATGTCTCCAGGGAAGGAGACTCCACAGCCTCTCTGGGCAGCCTGTGCCACTGCTCTGGCACCCTCACAGGAAAGGAGTTTTTCCTCATATTCAGGTGGAACCTCCTGTGTTCCAACTTGTGCCCATTGCCCCTTGTCCTGTCATCGGGCACCACTGAAAAGAGTCCAGTCCCAGACTGGAGACAACACTTTGTTGTCTTGTTGAAAGATATGATTTGCTGTGGATAAGAAAAACTTACTGATTTTTAGTTACCCTTAAGGAACAGAATTCTGTTAGAATTAGTGCATACTTCTAACATGTCTGCCCTTGCTGCCTGAGCAAACTCGGTACCAAAATCAAGATCGTTGTATTAAAAATTAGGGGAAGCATGAAAAAAAAGTATATTAACTAATAACTACACAGTTTGTCCCTTGGACTGGGATAGCTATGATAGGAATTCTGTACTTAGTGCTTACAGCGTAATTGTGATGTTTAGTAAAACTTTATTTTGTTTTGATATTTGTTCCATAGTAACATGGCTGAGAGGAATTGCGAGTTGCTATTAAAATTAGTCTTGTTTAGATGCTCTTTGAAAAATATCAAATAATTCTGGGTCGCTGGAGCAGTGTCATACAGTAACTGATGGCTGAATGTTTTATATTCTTTTGCGGTACACAAAATGTTGATTCACCCTCTGGTTAGAATGAAGCCAGTTTAAAAAAACCCACAAACTTTACAAAGTACAGATGAATGACATTAGACAAATCATGAACTTAAAATAATGATTTCCAGATTATATGCTAGCTCCAGTTTATTCAACTTGTCATTAGCGATGTTCACAGATGATAAGTAGGAAAAGTTCACAAATGGGTTCCCAGCCATTTACAACAAGGAAAAAACAGAAAGGGATGTGCATTAAAGGCATGTGCATTCCTTTCCTTTCCTTGAGACGAGGATAGCAGTGTCTGCTGCCCATGTTGCCCTTTCTTTGTCTTATACTGAAGGACAAGAGGCCTTTGGAGCACAGGGAGATCTGTGATAATAGTGACTCCATGGAAAAAAATGGGGATGGAGAGCATCTCAAACTAGTGCTTGGGGTCTTCTGTCTTCCTTCCCTTCTCTTCCTGTTTAGCACATACATAAATTTTGAAGGTAAGACAATTGTAGACTGTCTAAAATTAGAAACTTGGATAGGAAAGTGGGCAATATTACCAAACTGGATGCCATTCAAAGATGGAAATTTAGCGTGTTGAATTGTGTTAGGATATTAGGTATGGGAAGATTTAACTGTTGAAACTGTTGAAATGCCCTTGGCATAGAGGCACCATGATTAAGAGGTAGCGTAACTTGATTGCAGGGCTAGAGGTGAAGAAAGTGACAGTATTTCTCTGGTTTTGATAAGGTGAAATGCAGTTCTAGATTAAGACACCTAAATTTAGGTGGGTGCCTAGCAGAGCTTACAAATGAGGTATTAGAGCTCACCATATCATTCTTCTATCTATCTATCAGTAGATGCAGTCATGTAGTTGCTTTCTAGGCTTCTGCTGAGCTCTCAAGAGGGCCAAGACACTAAGCTCGTATATATGTAGTCATACAAATTTAGGTGCTTAATTTTGAATGGAATCCCATCCAGTGCATCACTTATGACAAGCTGCATATTCAATCCATCCCTTGTTGTTCTTCTCCATAGAAAGAGAATTATGGTAGTTTCTCTCTTAAGAGGTCTGTGAGATTCATCAATGAAAAGCCCTAAAGCTCCCTGAAAATTATAGAATATATTCAGGGAGAATTTAGGATGGATGTATGGAACGCTCTTTTTCATGGTAAAAAATGTTCAGTTTTGTTGTATTTTACTAGAGGATATAAGAGAAACTTCTTAAGAGCTTTAAAAAAAGGATTGACCAATGTCTTTGAGAAAATGTAATAAACATTGACAAGAGGGGCTGTATAAGGAATTGGCGTTCATTTTGTGGTATTAGTGAATATATAAAGAACTTTAATATTGTAAGAACCATGAAATTCAGCTACATATTTTTAGCACGAGTGTAAATTACAGTGCCTTTTTGGGGGTGTGAAAGGGCAAAAGGCAGGTTTGGGGAACAGCTGTTGCTTTGAGTTTTTGCCAGTTGCTCAAATATTTGAAAACCCAGCTTGTCTTTTGTAATAGCCATGCTCTGCTGTCATTTAGAAAGATTATATATTGTCATCTTTCATGTTTGTTACTGTACATCTGCTTTGTACTTGTTTTTTTAAATCTGACTTGCCAAGGCAATGTCAAACCTCTTACATGCAGTTTAACAGCTGTTATTCAGAGGAAGATCCTCTGAGCTGACCTGGAGCGATACTCCTGCAACCGCAGCGAAAATGTGGAAAGAAAAGCAGAAATGCTTCTGTTATCTCTTTTCTGTACCCCACTTGCCTCTACAGTGATAACTGCTAGATAAGTGCCTTCTAATTTTAAACGAAAAGGTGGTTATGCAAGTTGTTATGAGGGCAAAAAGAAGAAAAAGGGAGGTGAGAATACAGAGGGAGCACACGTAATGTGAATTTGTAATGGACTGATCTAAGCGAATTCAAGCTTCTGATGTCCTGTCCTTGCAGAATGTGCATGGAAATCGAGTTAGGTTGGCTGTGCAGTTGCTGGTGCCTGTAGGATTTGGAGAGCAGTGTCTGTGCTCCAGTCAGAGTTCAACTCAGCCAGATGTTGCATCCGATCCATGTCCACTAAGGCATGCATGGATTTCCTGAGATGTTAAGCAACGTCTCACCCTCTTAGTTTTCTTCTTCTTGCCTTTGACTCCTGCTCCCATTTTTCTCATCTCGTGCTAATGTCTCATACATTTCTAGTGAAGCCAGTTATATATATATAGATATATATATATGCAGTATAGCATCTTTCTAGTTCCTTCATCTCTTGTGTCAGATGCAGCTGGTGGTTTAAAGCCAGCTGTGTTGGGCACAGGTGGCTCCATGCAGGGAGTGGAGCTGGACCTATTTATCCTAGCTGCAAGTCTATGGCTCTCTTGTGTACTTAGCCAGGGTAAAATGTGTAAGAAAATGATTGACTATGATTGGTCCCAATCTTCTGAACTGATACAGTTTTTGAAAATAACTTCTTTGACTTATGTTTTGCATTTATTTGGGGATAGGAGCAAAGAGAAGTTGTTAACTTCTGTGTTGTACAACTGAGCATGATTTACCAAATGTTAATGTGTTTAATACAGTGACAGGGTGTTGCCACGAATATCTGGTCTAGTAATAAGCTGGGGCTGAAGTGTGGCTTGAAAGAGGTGGAAGACAAAAGTTGAAGGCAGTGGAACTACAATTTGCCAACTCTTTTTTTTCTTGCACCTGGTAACATACTACCCCCTAGCCTGGTTAAGCCTGAAGAAGCCCCTGTAATTCAGAGCCTTATTTTGTCTTGATTTCTTGTTTAACCTCCTGTTATGTATATTTTGAAACAATTTTAGCCTCTCTTCCCATGAGTTTTCTTTAAGAAAGATTAAGTTTGTCTGGGTTATGTGTGGTGAAGAAAATGGTGGTAGTGCTTTAGTGGCAGGGACACGTAATAATAAGAGCTTTTTTACATATGGGTTAATAGCTGAATAGGTCTGTGTTTGATTCAGATAGTTGAAGGTTTTAAGCTATAAGAAATATAATTGCAATTGCAGGCTTTTTTCTCTCATCAGAAGTAGTTGATGCATTGCTTAATCTGTTGCATATATTTACTCATCAGTGTTCAGTTTACCTTTCAGAATAAGAAACTTGACACTGAAATGAGGTGGATACATAATAATTTAAATAATGCATTCACAAATGAAACTTATTCCCTCCCTGCCGAGCACTGCTGTGTGTTTCAGCCAGCTCTTTAAAGAAATGGGATGTCTTGGGTTAGCCTCTCTCCCCCTGCTAGCTTTTGAACACATTTGACAGTTTCATAAAGAATTGGTGAGAAAGGGAAAATCTCAAACTGTAGTTGTATGTTTTCTTCAAATTGGCTTTTATAGGTGAGGAAGAACATGATGTGGAGAAGGGACTTAAATTAATGCTCCTGGTGAAAGGCATTTTGATTATACTTGGTGTGGTAGGTGTTTGAAGAGGTAGCAGGCAATTAGCTGGGCAGCATGCAGCCAGCTTCTGACGGGCTCCAGCGCATTGCACAGGGTGGTGGGGGAAAGTCGGGTAAACTGCAAAAGGTGAGAGGGGGGCCAGCTCTGAGAATGTTAGTCAGAAAGCCATGGGAAACCAGGCTTTATTCTGCTGATCTTCTGGCCTTTTCATGTAAGAATTTAAGTAAAGGGAGGTTAAAAACATGTGTAGCAAAACATATTCCCAGTAACTCTCTTAAAAATAGCAAACAAACAAACCACCATAAAGCTCAAACCCAGCAGAATGGTTGCCTTGTTCACCAGAGTGTTTTACTGATGAATTGCACCTAAAAATTAGTTCTAAGGAAAGACTATTTTGAGATGTCTAATCACCCACCAATATTTCAGGAATTCTGTTGTCATAGTTGTAGGGAGTCTTTCTGGCTTCGTTTTGTATGACAGTGTTGTTAATGTTACAGAGAAGAACAAAAACTGTAGCTTGTGTTGAAGTAATACTAAGGTTTGGAAATGGCTGCTTTAGCACTGATTTATGCTCCTATTAATTTACTTCTTACTAATTATGTTTATGAACATTTTACTGCACAGTGAAATAATTCCTCAAAATGAGTTTTATTTCATAGTTGCAATTCCCTAGCCTGTTTATGGTGTGATGCTGCTAGGATGTTCATTAATTATGAATTGCCAGGTTTTACCTATTTTTGATCAAATTCAGAAAACTGACTGCATTGAATATTAACTAATATTTTTGAATGCATCTGTTTGTAGAGGAATATGAAAGCATAGAACAGAAACAATAAGCTTTTTGGTGTAACACAAAATAAAAATTGTTCCTCTCTTACCTTTGTGTTGTTTAAAATTTAGCAAAATCAACTGGCCTCAAATTCTGACATATTCAAATAAATGGTCTCATATTAAGAAAGATATAATTCAATACTACTGCTTAGAAGTAATGAGCCTATTTCTTTCTGTTCTGAAATCACCTGACAGTTAAATAATTTGCTTCCTGTGAATTACTTAAGTTAATTTTTTAGAAATATTCTTGAGAAGAAAGTATTTTAAACCATGGGGGGAAAGGTCATTAAAAAAATTACTATGCAGCATTTCAAGAGTAAAAAGGTGTTTAGTTTGCTAATGTGATTTTAATTAGAGAAATTGAAAGGTTACTTTAATTGCTGTAGTGCAATAAAAAAAGAAGTTTTCCATTAAGTCTTTTCCAAATGAACTTATGCCCTTGATAACACTAACTTCTCATTCCAGAAAATTTTGGTGCCACATGGTCTTTAAGCAGAATATTATTCATAAGCAGTGCATGGACATTGAATTGTCAGTGTTCAAAAAAGCTAATCAGATTGACTCATAATTGTATTAATGACATTTTAAAGAAAACTGTTTTGGAACTTTACATTATATGTTCTCATTTCCCTTTTGAAGGAATTCTGTCCCACTTGGGCATCCTTCTCTCAAAGCTGTTCCCTGCAGGATAGTATTTTCTATGCCGTTGTGCCCTTTTGTGATGCTCTGAGATCTCTTTTTGTACTTGTTTTCCCCATCCTAGTTTCTTCTATTTTACCAGGAAAACCAGTTCTGACAGCCTTTGTTTTCTCAGATAAATGGCTTATTGCATCTGGCATGCTCCCAAAATCTTTTCAGTATGTGCTCTTAACCTCATTCAGATTGTGATTCAGCACACCTGTGGAAAACTATCTTCTTCCTCACATTGCAGCTTCTTCCTTATTCCCACCCAGCCTGTTTCTGTGAGGCCCTTGCCCTTATCTTAAAATCAGACGAGTTTATAATTTTGACTGAAAACTGTCGGAGCAAGAGTAGGTCAGTGTCTGATGTAGTCAGGAGGCTGTAATGCATGGACAGTCCGTTGGTGGCCAGCATGCCAAGGCAGTGAGCCAGCTTGCTCCAGACCGTGATCTTTCCTGCCACTCCTGTAGGAACGGCCAGTTTTTTATAAATGCAAATGCACACTTAAGTCCAGTGATTCTGGTACTGGACCACAGGTCGGTGTAGACAGTAAATATTACACTTTTTGCCTGGATTTGGTGTACATTATCTGCATGGACTGTATTCTCTGAGCATATGTGCAGTGCTCTTGTCATGTTCTGGCTTGAGTGTATGACTCCAGAGGCTTGGTAGGAATTGTACAATACCTTAGGGCAGGAGGGCTGAAGCAACTGCTTTAAAAGAAGAAAGGTGAAGTATATTTTGTAGAAGAAACTGAATGCATGCCACACAGATTCATAGCTCTTATTTTCATTGTTGGAAATATAATACATATTTTTCTGTAAATTCCAGGTTGTGAGCCATGCCTTTGGTGAAAAGGAACATTGAACCACGGCATCTCTGCCGAGGAGCTCTGCCAGAGGGAATTACTAGTGAACTGGAATGTGTAACGAATAGTACCCTTGCTGCTATCATACGCCAGCCAAGCAGCTTAAGTAAGTATCTGTAACTTCCTGCAAGTATTTGATTCCTGATGAAAAACTGAATAAATTAAAAGCTTTAAGATGGCTTGTTTTAAATAGCAAAATTATGATACAGGACATTGCCACTTATGTAATATAATAATATACTGCTACTTCACTGCTTTTATGCTCTTCTATACTTTGAAGTTTATATGAGCAGAGCCTAAGAATCCAAATGTAAGGAAAAAAACCCCAAACAAACACAAAAATCCCCCACCAACCNAAAGATATAATTCAATACTACTGCTTAGAAGTAATGAGCCTATTTCTTTCTGTTCTGAAATCACCTTACAGTTAAATAATTTGCTTCCTGCNCTATGGCCTAGAAAATCAGGAATTTTTCTAAAGTGAGAGAAATTGGTGTAAGAAACAAGACTAGCACTTGAGTTATTCTTGGCTTTCAGTTGTGCAACATGAGGCCAGCAAACTCTTCTGCCTCTAGGAATCAAATGAATCAAATGACCCATTTGACTAAAGTTTCAGTCTGTCTTAATGTGCTAATATTTCTTAAGCCTTTTCTTTGTACATGTGTGTGATCAACTCATATGAACGATATTAAGCACATAGATCAAAAGAATGGCATTCCCTGAACAAACCTGTAGGCTACTGTTGAGGCACGCTAGTGTCA
>VZTV01008458.1:0-12024 GCA_013400875.1 Anhinga rufa
TGCCGGAATTCTTAGGTTTTTTATGTAAAGCTAAATGTTATTCACTGGCTGGCAAGAGGGTTCAGGTATGTTACAGATATTTAACATTTATCTAGTATAAATAGGCAAAATATTGCCTAATCTCGATATTTCTCAACCACTGAGCAATATAATTCCCTCAGCACTGACTATGAAAAATACCTCCGTAAAATATTTTCAGCTTACAGGATATGATCACTACTGACTGATGGATTTGACTTGTGAATTTTGATTAAGAAAATAGTTTCCAGAAGTACCCAATTCACATAAAGCCGAAATCCTATGGCATATAGCACTTGTTTTTTTCTTGGGGGGGTTGGGGGGGAAGTNGGTGTTGGGGGGGAAGTCTCAAGAGATTAAGCATTGTTTCCATTGCCTTTGAACTTAAAATTTCCTAGTTAATGATGTTTTCATTATCTGCTACTCATGTCTTTATAAGTGCCATCTGAGTTGGTCATTTTGCATGTTGTCTTCCCGTCCGTGACTCAGTGATTTCTGTCTATCAGTTTAGCTCATAAACAGGGCAAGCAAGCAAGCACAGAGCCATATGGGAATGTAAGTACAACTAATTACTGACTTGTTTTAGTTTCAGCCAAACTTGGACTTCATCCTAGTACTTTCTTCACATAAGCTATTATGTCACATGCTCAGGCAAAGTAAGGGATTCAGTCTAGGTTAAGAAGTCAATAAAATGTTTGCACGCCATCTATTTCCTAGAGCTTAGAAGGGCCTACTAATGGCTTAGCTGTCCAGCTCCCCAGGTTGCACTACTGGTATTAACACCCACATTTCCTACCAGGGAATCCATCTGAATAAAGCTTGATTAGTTGTGATGTGGAAAGGCGATGGGAGAGCCAGTCCCAGCCCAAGCCTGTACACAGGCTCCATTTTTCTGGCAAAAGGCAATGGTTTGGAGTAGAACACACTCCATGTCAGCATAGCCCTGGAACACAGAGAAACTAACCTTCCCTCAACAGAGAAATGTCTTCCATCAGCCACAGTTGCTCAGCCAGCAGATCCCCACATAGATTTTGGAGCAGGGAAGATATAACTGACCACATACTAACCCATCCTACCAGGGCGATATGCTCTAAACCAATAATAGCAGTCCACCTGGAGGAAAGCCCTTATAATTACAGTTTTAAAAATGCTTTGTATGCTGTCTTCTGGGGGTTCTGGAAAATTCAAAAGCTTGTTTTCTATTTATTTAGGGGTTTTGTGGGGGGAGTTGTTTGTTGGAGGTGTGGGTTTTTTCTCCTGTTGTTTCTGGATCTTTTTTTAAAACAGCTCTCTTTCTTTTGCTTTCCCTGAAGGAGATCGGTACAGAAGTTAAACAAAAGCTTTTTGAAGCTTTGTGCACTTAAAGATCAATTAAAGGAAACACCAAAAAATCCAAAGACACAGCTGTGAGGAATATGAAGGCAGTGCACAAAAAAAAAACCACAAAACACCTGAGACCACATCAGATAAGGATAAAAAGAGGAAGAGTACCACAGAGAAAATATACAACTGGAAATTTTTATATTTGAGAAAACACATGACAAGTTGAAGAGTTACATGGAGTAATTATTCCTTTACAGGTTTTCTTCCACTGGGAAAAGAATTTTTATTTTTAAATGAAGCTCACTTATGCTTGGTTTGGGTTGTTGAATTTTGGTTACTTCTGCAGAGCATTCATATACTGACTAGGTATCCTTACTTTTATTAATTCCTCCAACTTAAATAATAGTCCTGTCATTTGAATGCATTTTCATTTATTGTATTTTCAGGCTTCATACCCTAACAACACTAGCACCCACCATTCAGAGGTCACATAACTCTTCCATAAACAATATATCGGCACATAATTTTCATAATGCATGGATTAATTGAGGCACAGAGCTGTACACTGAAGAGTACAATGGCTAGAACAAATAGGAAACAAGCGTCCCCCTAAATTCGAGACTTGTACTCTTTTATTCAAAATCTCTTCAGTATTAGCAAAAAGAAACAGCCTATCTTTCTCAACAAGGCTCATCTGGACAAGCTTACAATTTCACTCAGCCCAATACCATCAACGTTAATCAAAAAAATTCAAATCCCTTCAAACTAAGTACATTACAAAATCAAGTTAAGGAAGAGAATAGCATTTGTGTGGAAACAAACAATTCAACACAATACTTGGCTTTTGCTCCCTTGCTAGATTTATTGAGAAGTTGGAAGCCAAAACTATTTTCCTTTTTTTGTTTGTTTTTGTTTTAATTTAATGCCAATATCTAGAAAACACATCTGGTTATTCTACACAATATTATAACTAAAATTGCCAGAGAACAGAACATCTTTTGCAGAGAGTACTGAATGTACCTCTCAACTTTCTCAGGTTTCATTTTCAAAATTTTAAGGGCTGTTTGCTGCTTTCTTTAATGTCTTTCTGTAGAGAGACAATTCTTTAAAAGGATTCAGTCTTGGGTCTCTTACCTACTCTTACAACCTACTCAGTGATACCAAAAGACTCAGTTTTGTTTGAGATGTAATTACTGTTAATTTAACTGGACTACAGAGAATCATTTAAATATCTAGTCTTTGACAAACACTGAGATCTGAAAGATGGTTTTAAGTGTGTTTTATTAGTAGCACACTAATGTATATTAGTGTAATATACATTAGTCACTGCACAAGGATGAACAAAAAATGGAAAAACCCACAATTCTTCATCCTGGCTTTTCCTACAGGTAGCACTCTGGACTACTACTTCTTAAATGGCAATTGAAGTCATCTGGAACATCATGTGAGATTTTTGTGTGTGTGTAACTCACAATTCTTACATGATTTTATTACAAACTGTAGCAAATAACTGACAACTTAATCTCAATTATACTACACAATAAAGCTTGCAATTCCATATGAATTAAAAAAATCATATGCATGAGCATATTTTTCTTTTTGTGGTTAGGCCAACATAGATACAGACTGCAGATGCTATAACACAGAATTTGGAGCACAATTTTCAGAAATAGCATCAGACAAAAAAAAAAGAGGGAAGAGACATAGATAATGTGTTTATTTTGGCCATTTTTTAAAAAAATTCTGGTTTTTATTATACTGAACAAATTTTAATAATATTTTGTTATTTTTCCTGACTCATTTTTTTCTCATATTTAAATCTCCTTCCTCAGAATGAACTAAAAAAAAAGAACATTGGCTTTAAGAGTTTTTTTCTAGGTTATTTTGAGTGCTTGAGTACAAGTAGTTTAATTCATTAGATCCATTCCCCAGCTGGTATGCATCATTATAATACTCCTGATTACACCAGAGCTATGCCATTAACATCTAACAAGTCCTTGAACTTGGAAAATTGATAACAAGTGAGAAAGCTACCAGATTAACAAGCAGAGTACTTCAGTCAAATATTTAAGAAAATCTGTACAAACAGTCATGCTATATTTATTTGCAATTTGGCAAAAAGTGTCCTGAGAACTTAGAAATATCTGAAAGCATGAGATAGAGGAGGGCCAATTTGCTTTAACAAGTAAGACCACTATACTTTATCCTAAGTTCTGCAGTATTACAAGGATAGCAAAAGTATTCTATCCCTGTAAGCTGTTGCTCCAATGCAGCATATACTAAAAAGGGGCAAATATTCAGATAAAGATGAAACAGCCGCAAGCCAGACAATTACAAAGTCAAAATAGCAGACAAGAAAATTCAAGTAGCTACTGTGTAGAGCAAAGTTTGGAAATGAGTGTCTGTTTACACACTATAACACCTTAGAATCCTTCTAAAGATTAATATCTGTTGACAAAAAAATTAAAATAAAATACAATAAAATAAAAATTCTGATACCTACTTAGTTTCTGGCTGTGGCAAAGTGCAAGTCCAACTTTCTTGCAACAATCCTTTCTGTCTTGCAACCCAACACTACAAGTGTTCAGCTGTAAATACAAAAGTAAGTATTTAAAGAGTTTAGGTCTGTTACCAGTAGGACTTGCAGCTATTTCACAGTAACAAAAGGAATTTAATATTTGCTGAATATTGTTTTGTCCTGATAGCTTCACATTTTAAAAATTTTGATTCTAAAGTCACAAGTTGATAAATCAGATAAAATTGTGTGTTATTTGATTTTAAAGTTAAGTGCTCCCTACATAGAAATGCTAGCAAATACAAGGGAGCAGAAAACATATTCACTAAGCAAACATGGGTATGATCCTTGTTGACTAGAATATTGCTTCACCTAAAAAAAAAAAACAAACCAACAGAAAAAACATCACTGCCCTCAGAGCAACCTCTATGGCTTGGCTGCCATGCCTCAGAGTCAGGGAGCATATGACAGCAGTCTCTGCAAACACTGACAATCAAGGTGATTGTTCTACTCAATGGCCAAAGTTCTTTTAGCTTTAACAGGCTAATGTTTCATCTCTTACCTCATCTGTATACTGTTCTATATGACACCCATATGCTATATGACATAAATTATAAACTATAATTTAATGTGATTCAACGAAAGTGTCGGAATGAAAAATGAAAGGTACTTCCATCAAATGTTCTCTTCCTTTATTAATTACTGTATATCATCAGAAAATTTTTACTTGACTGACTGAGGTTTGATCCAAGTGTGACAGGAAATTATATTCTCCATACCATGATGTAACTATTTCTATTTAATAAATTAATTCTAATGGGAGGAAAAAAAAACTTCTAAAGATATCCTCTGTCAGCCAAATTCCACTTAAGTCAGAAATACTTCTAGGAATGCATATATTATGCGCTTCAAGTATTACGTCTTCAGGGTTTTTGCTTCTTTAATCATATCTGTGTGCTGCCTCTTTTGATAAATATCAGAAACAAAGCTTAGCTGTACTGATCAAATAGTAAGCTTGTAATCCATTACATTGTATCTCTAGAAGAGGATATGGTAACATGTATATGTAATTTCCAGAGATCTTGCTTTATGGGGTTATGTTATTAAATAAATCGAGCAGCCATAGGCCTGGAGTCCTCTTCTATGGACTTTTTCAAAGGTATCAAGCAAAGTATATAGACTATGGGACAATCCTCAGGATGGAGAAGGGTCAGGAGAGTGCACAAGTTAGTGGGCAGGAGAAGGCAGTTTAATTCATCTTGATCAATGACCTGGAGAAAGGAGAGAGTAATAAATCTCCCAGCCTGTGGATGATATTATGCACTTTTGGGTAGTCAAATGCCATGCCCTAGCAAGTAACTCAAGTCACCAAACTCTGTGACCAGGGAAAAACATGGCAGAAGAACTTCCATGTAGATAACTGTAAGAGAATGCACTGCGGGGGTGGGGAAGGCAGGGAGAATCTAAACCATGCCAACATGACACTGAAATTGGGACTGGCAGTTACAGCTTGAGAAAAGGACACTGGAATCATCATTGGCTGTTCTCTGAATTCAGTGACTCAAACAGGCAGTGGCAGCCAAAAAAGCCCAACAGACCATCAGATGTCATTCAGGAAGAGTATGAAAAACAGGAGAAAGTGCTTCTGTTTGTGACTCTCTAAAATCTTGCTGTATCCACAACCTGAGTGCTAAATGCAGGTCTGGTCACCTCAGTAAAAGGATGTAATGAACTTAGAAAAGGCCTATGAAGGGCAACTGAAAATATCAGGTGGATTAATAGCTGCCTTATAAGGACAGATTAAACAGGCTGGGACTCTTCAGGGGGAAAGGGGAAGGCTGAAAGGGACAACATAGTCAAGATCCAGAAAAAGCTTCAACAAATGAATGATCTGAAACCCAGAAACAGAGACAGGGCAGAGGTGTACCCTCTAAGATGCCCAAAACAGCTGTTCTGGATGCTGACAAAGAAGGAAGAGCATGCTGTCACAGGCAACAAAACAGTTGGGGAATTCCACTCTATTTAACTTATTACCAACTAACAATGGTTCCTTTTCTTTTGCTGCTCCTTGATTCTTAATCCTCTGTTCTGGTGTGGGTTCCTCCACTGGCCACTGTCCCTTTGGAGGTTGGACCTTCTTCTACACCTTCCCTGCAGTCCTGTTCAGGCAGCTTTTCACTCCTGCCCCTGCTCAGGCACCCCACCAGTGCTGGCGCCTCTACTATTTCTCCTCCTTTCCTTTGACCTCCCTCTCTTTCTCTACTGTTCCTCCTCCCCAAGTGTGCTTCTTGTTTCTCCTTTGCCCCTGCTCAGGTGTCCCTCCTGCCCTGGTATTATCTCTTGCATCTCCTGCATTCCTTCTGTCTAGTGGCTACCACCCTTTCTTAAATATTTTTTCACAGAGGCGCCACAAACTCCCCTGCCTGGTTGAGCTCTGGTGCACAGTGGGTCCACTGCGGAGCCAGGTGTGTCTGGCACAGCACGATCCCCGACCAACTTGCATAGAGGTCTCCCTGCAGTCCCCCAGCTACTGAACTCCTGCCAATTATGCACAATTCATACGATAGCAGGAACTGTCGAATGTCACATTTCTCCTGACTAGCCCCTTCTTTACGCTGTTGGATATCACTGGCTTTTCAGAGTATGATATTTTTTGGTTTTGACTATGCTGTCAGCCATGAAATACATCAAAGCTCCTTTGAATACATAACATGACCTGAAGCAAATACGACTTGGATACACATACTTTTTCAGAGCTTTGATGAAATCTTGATTTCATGTATGAAGTTTCTGCAAAATCACTTATCTATGGAAGTCTTACTTAAAAGTATATGCTGAGCCAAGAAATAAATCTAAATAGCTGGTGAAATTAGCATTTTAAAATCAAAAAGAAATGGTCATCCAAGTGACAATCTAGAGAAACAATTGAGTAGTACTATTCTTTATTATTAAGT
Organism: Anhinga rufa; assembly: GCA_013400875.1. NCBI lineage: Eukaryota > Metazoa > Chordata > Aves > Suliformes > Anhingidae > Anhinga > Anhinga rufa. The sequence goes on from VZTV01008458.1 coordinate 6,811, forward strand.
ACTTAGTCTAGGACATCTTAATGACTGTGCTCCTAAAAGGAAATGTCATTCTCCATCTTTGCAGTAAGATTTGAATTTCCACCAGCATGCAACCTCTATTTGTATTCAAATTAAATGGATTTTTAAAAAATAGTTTGGCTTAAAACCATCTTAGTTATTTGTTATACCTTTTAACTAACAAATAGTTTAATGGAGCAATTTGTTTCATTCTCTATTTTAAAGATTTTAAAGCATTTGTGATAGAAGCTCCCCTAGCTATAAATTTCTTAAGATATTGTTTCAATAACTTTCTCATCTAAACGAAAACTTGCAGCTGTTGTATTTTGAAAAATTTTGGCAGGGATGTATTTGTATGTTGTGAATGATGTCACCATCTTGTGACAAGCTACAGAATGCTTTGGCTGGCCACAGCTTTTGTCTAGGCCACAGTTATCTACATTGATTTTAAACCCTTGATTAAAATATACCTTTAAATTGTGCACGCATGCAGACATACACCAATGAAAAGTAATTCCTTTTGTTTATTTCATTTAAGTAGTTGATTCATTATACTAAACAGTACCATATGTTCCTTCTCAATAGAAATATTTAATTAACACATGGTATCAGACAGATTTACATGGGAGCTGGGTATTCACCTTTACCTCTCGAGAAATATTCTCCCAGCACACACTGAATCTCAAATAATTGTTTTCTAGTAGAAATTTGTTCTAAAGAGGGCTGATCCCATGCATCAGTTTTAACAGTCAGCAAAGAAGGTAGCTGCCTAAGGCCTCAAATGGGACAGGAAAAATCACCATAAAAGCAGAGGCTGTGTGAGAAGCTCAGGGGAAAAAGACCACGCAGCTGTCGGGCATCCCTCCAAAAGGGCTGGGCATAAAGAAGGAAAGAAGTGGAAGCACACAGAAGGGGAGGCTGAAGACTGACCAGGCTGCCACCTCAACAGAATTGAATTTTGCCATCCCCAGGCTTGAGGACTAAATAAGTTAATTCAATTTGTTTAATGAGCTGGAAAGCTTCTAACAAGCCCTGCTTTTAAATGTCTGGTCAGGAACACAGCAATCTTTCCAAAGCATTAAATCTACTACTTGCAGAGAGGAGGAAATGTTCCCTTGGGGTAACTAATAAGGGCTGTGAGGGACAGAAAAGGATACAGCCCAGTCAGGAACCTTAGCAAAGGAAAGCGTTTTTCATTGGTGTATACAGTCTTAGAAATGTTAATTACCTTTCCTATCTCCAAGACATTCTTTGCCCTATTTGGGAGCAATCCAGGTAGGAGGCTGGGAACCGAGTTTCTACTTACAAGGGTGATTCTGAATTTTTTTCATAGAGTTTTGATTTATTTTCTTGGAGAAGTAGATGAGGATTCTGCCTTCAGACTATTTTCTCCCTGGAAGACAACCATAAAGGAACAAAATAAATCAATCTGATGTTTTATTATGCACAAAATATGCCACAGTATTTTTCTCAGGCAAAGTTTGCTTCCTACATTAAAATTCCAAATTTCTACTTAGAAAGACATTTATGGTGACTTTAAAACTCACTGAGGACACTAAGGGCATATGCTAATCATAGACTACTAATAGAAGCCTGGCTTCAACTATATTCCAATTGTTCTATGAACCTTGACAAATACAATTTTAGAAAGCACATAGAATTGTAATAAAATGTTCTCAGATGCATTTCCCTTACATTTTTTTTTCCTGCAGTGAGTGATATAATATAGACAGCATGTTTGACTCTCATGAATTTCAGCAAATTACAGTTCCCCAAACAAAAAGTTGGATTTCTGTCTAACAGATTATGTTCCTCTCTGAGCACTGTTGTCTTCTAAAATAAAAAAAATATTCTTGAAGAACCCTTTTTAAGATATATTTGACCTTCAAATTTCCAATTTTATTTGTACTGTGGACTCCTTCAACTTGGCATAATAATGGGAAAAAAAGCAGACTCCACTATGTAATTTAAAATGAATTATCCATACAAAAGGAAAGCAATAATACAGAACATATTTAGTGTTCCAACAAATACTGAACATCTTTGAAACTCTTCTCCAAGATAGTTAAAGCTATTGGTATGGGTTCTGAGTGATGGGGGAAAAAAAGTATTTTGAAATTAATGGAAAATTTAAACTTTATAATAAATATTTCATTTTTTAACAGGCATGGTTTTGGACAATTCACCCCTTCTAGTGTCCAGCAATCACCTTGGTTATCACATTCTCATCTGGCCTGTTTCTCTGTTTACTTTCACTTACACATCTGAAACCACTAAACCTTCTTTGAGAAAATATCATTCAAAATAAAACAATATAATTTAGAAGTCTCATCAATATAAAAGTAAAACAGATGCTAAGCTATATGCTTAATGTACTCCCTTTATCTATTTGGGAATGTCCCATAGATAGCATATCACTTTTCAGAAGTTAAAATCTAAGATACAAATTAAAACTATTTCCTTAGTTACCTCAGAAAACAAACTCTAATTTATAGACAATGCAAAGGTTTGTTTTAAGAATTCAGGCTATCTTGCATAGTTTTGATTTGAGATATAGAAGCCACATGCCATTATTAGAGAGTGCCAGGAGTGGAAATATTAATGTTCTTTCTATAGAACAGCATAAAATACAACTTTATGGGTGGGACTCTTGCTCATAGTCTGAACACTAAAGAAAATACTTTGAATTTATCTGCAGTAATTCTGTTTAGACTATTTTTTAATATATTGGATTTCAAAGAATGAAAAAAGACTATGAATTTTCATATCCTTCCAAGTTCTAAATTTAATTGAAGGGAATTTAGCTAAAAACTATTTTATTTGAATACAACCATCAATATGTTTCTGATAAGGTTAAGATAGGTCACATGCTTTAATAGATTTTCCTTCTCAATATTGAAATAAACTTGTTTAACAATCCCATCCCCTTTGACTGTAACTGATGACAATATTTTTATAATTTCCTACTTGTAGGTACATCATTACAGATAGGCCTACAAAGTACACTGTGGTGGTGTATATTCTAATAATCATCAAACTGTATTCTCATCAAATAATATTTTAATCATCTCTCCTGTTTCAGATTAGAAACCTTTTAATCTGTATTTTTCTAACCAGGTGAAATGGTGCAATTCCAACACAGACGGCATTTAAAACATCAGCAGAAGCTTCATATTAGTATGTCTCTCAGCCTTTTTGCACCAGAAAAACCAAGTAAAAAAGTATCAAACCTAATGCACGTTCAAATCTACTGAGTCCAGACAACAGATTGTGAGGTTCCTGCGTAACACAACATGCTACTAGTTTTCAGATGGATGTGAATCTACAAATGCACACAAAGATGGGCAGACTTCAGTTACTGAATGATTTCAAGTTGTATGCTTATATTTCTCTGGGAATAGATATGATGTTAATGTGGAGTGCTAACTTCACACAGGTTAGGAGTGGTGATGTATGCAAACTGTAACTAAAATAAAGCTGAGATACCTTTCCCCCTCCATAGAAACCATTCCACAAATCAACTCCTGTGCTGTAAACCAGCAGGTGCATTTCTTGCAACCATATTCCATATCCCCCAGTGCTTTGGGTTTTTCCAAGGAACAAGTCTCCCAATTACCAAAAAAAAAAATTAAAAAAAAAATCAGCTTTTCCTTTTTTTACTTTTTCTTGAAAAAATATGTCATTTCTGGTCTTCGTGCACCTGATGACAAGCAGGTTAAAAAAATCAAATTCAAGTGAGGTGGTTCTTAAGAAATATCTCCAAATGGTGTGTTTCTAGGATCTCAGGATTATGGGAAAAAAAGCTTAACTAAAAGTTTTACAGCCAATCAATAAGACAGAACTCCAGTACTGTACATCAGTTCTTTATACATGTCAAGTCTATGCTTTTATCACTAACCCTAATCTCAGAGTTATTACTTCCCCTTTTGCAAATGTATAAACCAAATTCAAAGCTGCCTGTTCTTTGTTTTCAACATTACTAAGCCTCTTCTCCTATGACATTTGAAATGCTATAATGGATAACAGAGTTCATCTCAAGTCTTGTAAACAGCCTATATGATCTTTTTTATAAATCAATTTTCACCTTCCTTGACACTACTTTCATAGGTAATATACCATACCCAGGAACTGGAACACAGCAAGGGTTATAGCAGGAAACTGCCCAGTATTTTTCAGCTACTAGAAACTGGGCCACTTTGTAAAATGCTCTCCTGGTGCTGATATAGCACAAAGTCTGAGAGGAATGACAACAGGCAATTAAGAATACTGCATGAATATACCTTCTATTAGATATTAGCTGTAAAGATGAGTAGCTGGTCTTCTCTGCTGAAAGAACAAGATGCAGATGCTCCACCTTTTTATTAAATACTTACTGATATAAGAACAGCCATGATACAACCCACTGAAATGGTAACAGCCCTTTTTTCCTGGCCAGACACAAGAGTATCTATTCTGGTTGCGGACACAGAATAAGGCTGCCAACTACTCATCCCTGTTGGTGCTCTAATATACCTGAATTACAATAGCAATATTAGCTACAGTGGTAAAAGAAACAGGGGAAAAAAACAATTGAATTAGGATCCTATGGCAAGACATTTTACCTGTGAAAGCTATTACCATTAAACTTTTGCACAGAGGAATGTATTTTATTAATTACAGAAGCAATTGCAATTGATGACAGTGCTGTCAATGCCATTCCACTCTAAGATTTCAGCTATAGAGATTTGATAGAGAAAATAGAAAATACTGCTATACCCACTAGCTTTATCTGCTACATTATTGCTTTTTCAAGTCTGACTCCACTCTATTTTCCTGTGACCTACAGACTGAAACCACTCCCCACCCAATCACTTCCAACTTCTCTCTGATTAAGCTTTCATCATCCAGTGTAAAAAAAAAAGAAAATGCTACATTAGTCTCTAAATTCCAGCAAGTCTTTGAAGGAAATGAAAGGTATATTACATGAAGGAAGAAGAGGTTTTCTGATACAACTGTTCAGAAACTTAAATTATTCTTATCTCTTTCCATACCAGAAGCAAGGCCTATAATGAAAGACTAGATTTGATAATATAGCCTACTAGTACCAAACTGCAGTGCTATCATAGTAAAACACTTGCTCGTAAGAGCATCATTGTGAATTGCGTCAGACTTGAATACAGTGTTGCATTTAAAAGACAGGGAAGATGTGCTCTCAGCCACAATAAAAATAGTCGGATT
>VZTV01008459.1:0-13373 GCA_013400875.1 Anhinga rufa
GTGTGCCCGCGGGTGCGTGACCCGCCGCGGGCCCCGTGCTCTGGTGCCGCGCAAGTGGAAATGCTGGGCTTGGGTCTCGCATCGGCCTGGAAGGGGGAGCTCCGGGTGCGGATGGCCACCGCTTGCTTGCTGTGGAATAGTCGTGTTTTTCAGAAATGATTCCAAACGGAGCTGCTGGTTTGTTTGCTCCTTCCAGGTTTTATTATTTTCCCCCCGCTTTTGCGGGCGGGGGCGGGTAGAGTAAGGGTCTTTGCAGGGACCTGGGAAACAACCTATTTAACATGGTAAAGCTTAAAGCATTTGCTGTACGGGTTTCTCTGTACCCACCACATCCGCTGCTTACTAGCAGTGACTGGTGTTGATAAGAGTACAGGGTGGAAGCGTGAATATTCATCAGTGAACTAACACTGGTCTGGCTCTGTGCAGGAGGGAGAGGAACTACAGAACAGCCCCGAAACAACATATCAGCCCCCCCCCCCCCTTTTTTTCCCTTAAGCATACCGTGTTTGCAGGCCTGACCTTCCTGTTGCCAGATTGGCAAAGCTTCCCAAGCTCTGTTCCCCCACAGTCACCAAAAGTCTCCAATAGTTGCCAGGTCGGTGAGTTAGCTTTGGGCTTCTAGTCCTCCATTCCTGCGTTATTTTAGTCAGATCCTGAATTCTGCTCAGTTAAAGACTCAAGAGAATTGCTTAAAGTTTGCATCTGGAAGTCACACCTCAGACAACGAATTTGCAAAAATTTTATTTTAACGCTAGTCAAGAAACCGCCGTAATACTTGAGCAAAATGATGTTTTTAGTGGTTGCTGAATCACTGAGTGATAGCACGGACGTCCCTGTTTGAGCCTTTACCATGGCAATGTTTGTTTATACTCTGCTTGGCTCTTCCGTAAAGAGGTGTAGCCGTGGGTGGCGCGTTATCGCAGAGGTGCTACTGCTCTGATGCTCTGTACGTTCACAGTCATGGGTAAAGCGGAAGGCTCTGTGGCTAGGGAAGAATGGCATGGACATGTTACTGCGCTCTCTGTTGCACCAGAGTTTCGACGTCTGGGTTTGGCTGCTAAATTGATGGAACTACTGGAAGAAATTTCAGAAAAGTGAGTACTCTACTAATCTTTATCTTTTAAAATAATCTCTCTACAGACACCTGTCCATAGCTATATGGACAAATGTCTATTTGACAGACCCAGAATTTTGCTTTAAGTAGTGTTCTGATTTGCTGAAATTCCCTGTAGTTAGAGAACAAGAATTAAAAATGTTGCTTAAGATCTCAGGGTTTCTGTGAAAGCTGACTTGCCAGAGCGAGTAGGATGTAGCCTGAATTCCAATAGAAATGCTGTCCTTGACAGGAAAAGAGCTTCATGAAACACCAGCCCTGTTTCCTGTAGAGCCTCCAACATACTTGTTCAGTAGTCATGGGCTTTGTGTGATGCCCGCGGGCACAATCTTGAACAAATTTGGTACGGCAGACAGTATCTTAGCTTACTTTCTATCTCATGCCTGGTTGCTTGTACCTGCTAAAAACTTAATTTCATGTCAGATGAAGCCCCAGGGCACTGTCCTGAACTCACGCTGGTAGGGCAACCCCGTTGTAGCTGGTAACATCGGAAAGTAGTACAATGTTTTGAAACATTTGCCTTGTGAGGAGAAGGGCTGGCTCCCGTTAGGCAACTGAATTTTGTGACCGATTCCACCACTGCCCGCTGCAATGCAATCTAACTTGTGGATTTTGTTTTTTAGATAATTTTTTATGGATATGAGGCTTGTGTGGGTGTTTAGCTTGTCCTGTTCTTCCTGCTCGTAGTTCTGAACCCACTGGCTGGTGTAAAAGAATGGTCAAGTAACGAAAACAAAATAAAACCTGTGCCTATACTGGACTTGCCCCTCGGTAGAGGAGCATCTGCTCCTGCAGAGAGCGAAAGATGGTTGATTAGCGTACAGCATCATCAGACCTGCTCTTGGTCTGATTACAAGTTATGGGTTATTATTTAGAAATACGCTCACCTGCTATTCCTTACTGTGCTTTTTTTGGTTTTTATTTTTTTAAAGAAAAGGTGGATTTTTCGTCGATCTCTTTGTGAGAGTATCAAATCAGGTTGCGGTAAATATGTATAAGCAACTAGGCTACAGCGTGTACCGGACAGTATTAGAGTACTACTCTGCTAGCAATGGCGAGCCAGATGAAGATGCTTACGGTAAGTGCTTGTTCTGCCTCAAGTTGACTGGAAAGAGTCTCGTGTTGAGGGTTCCTGGGTTTGTTTGTATGATTATTTTTTTTTAATATGAAACAAGTTCATGTGGTTGTTGATGAATGGGATTTTGTATACTCCTTTAGATGGCTTTTCCTACTGAAGATTACATCAGTTACAAAACTTGGTCTGCAGTTTACATGTTTTGTAGCATCTGTGGTAATTTATTCTTGTTTCATAGTTGATTTTAGTACGAAGATACTAATTCAGTGCCTGGACTTTTTGCTAAACGTTCCTGGGGGAAGGAATTGCAGTGCTTTCCTCATTTCTTCCCATAACAGGGACTTGAAACTCTTTCTCAGATGTCTACCTACAAATTTACAAGTGTCAGTTGTCAACAGTGGCAGAAAATTGGGTGGCATTTTCAGTTTAAAAGGGAAGGAATGTGGAAATTCAAGTATATTAATGTTAATTCTGTTAGCAAAATTGAAGTAGCAGCTGCTTCCTCTTTCTAGACCTTCTTTCCTTTAAGTATCCTCCCCAGAGGGATACATGGCCATGCCGTGTATCATTTCTGTTCTTGCACTGTTTGCCTGATATGCAGGAGTACTATGAAACACAGGAGCTACGGACAGACATCTGCTGTTGTTGCAGATGCCTTAAATCATCATTTGTTCTTTTAGCCTCCCATTTCCTTTCCCTTCACTTGCGTTTCATGCAGTGCTATATTCCAGGTGATAACATTGCTGCTGAACGACAGTAAGGACATCATTCTGTCAGTGTGTCCAGAGGAGGGTGACCAAGATGGTGAAAAGTCTCGAGGGTGAGACTTAACAAGGTGTGGCTGAGGTCCCTTAGTTTGGTCAGTGTGGAGAAGAGATGGCTGAGGCGCGAGCTCATGGCTGAGGCGCCAGCTCATCGCAGTCTACAACTTCCTCAAGGCAGGCAGCAGAGGGGGAAGGTGCTGATGTCGTCTCTCTGGTGACCAGCAATAGGACACAAGGAAATGGAATGAAGCTGCCTCAGGGGAAGTTCAGGCTGGACATGAGGAGAAAGTCCTTCACTGAGAGGGTGGTCGGTCCCTGGAACAAGCTCCCCAGGGAAGTGGTCACAGCCCCAAGCCTGTCAGAGTTCAAGGAGGGTCTGGATGACGCTCTTAGTCGTGTGGTTTAGTTTTAGGTAGTCCTGCAAGGAGCCGGGAGTTGGACTTGGTGATCACTATGGGTCCCTTCCAACTTGAGATATTCTATGATTCTCTGAAATCTTGATTAAAAATGATCTTACTGTAATACAGAATTCACCTAATGCGGCTTTGTGCAATGACTGTCTTATTCTAACAGCATTTTTTTTTTCTTCTGCCACAGATATGAGAAAAGCTCTTTCTAGAGATACAGAGAAGAAATCTATTATACCTTTGCCTCATCCTGTGAGACCAGAAGACACTGAGTATAACTGTAAGCTGTGATTCTCAGGCAATTTACTAAGAGTGTCAGGTTCCTTCTCCCCCCCAGCCTCAAGCACTTACGGATGAGAAACCTTAGGCTCAGTGTGTTTCCCCCATGAAATACCAAGCAGCAGTATTGAGGAGATTGCTGATGTTGCTTCTGTTAGTAATGGCTGCATACTCCTGCACTCACACCGTTATTTTTCCTTTCAAATATTGGAAAATCAGAGACTATTAAAATGGAATTACCTCACGTATGGTGTTTTCTTTCAAACCAAAAATTACTGAAGTCAGTAACAGTAAAAACTCTTCAAATGCATTTATTCATAAGCAATGACAATACTGTACGGTACCCAAGAAACATGGCAGGGGAAGGCAACGTATTAATACTTGCATAGAAGATAAACCTGTTATACATGACAGAAATGTCTTTCCCCTCATCATGGCACAGGCATGGGCCTGAACTCAGGTTCACTCTTGCTTTTACAAAAGCCAGACAACCAAAGCAGTCGAGGCTTTCTCTTCACCGTGGCTTAGACTCAAGACAAGTTCTGTGTTCTGGGTACCCATACGTACCTTAGCATGCGGTGTGCACTGAAGTAATCTGCGGTAAAGACCTCTTGTTTTCTCATACTCTTCTTGCTCAATTTCAAGGTCAGTGTAGTATTTCCAAAGAACCTACAAGAGAAGTCTCTCCTTGTGTTCACAACATCTTCAAACCACCCTATAGCTAACACTGACATAATGCATTTTTTTTTAATGGAGAAGCATGGATAAATGGGGAATTTGTAGAAATGAAATTCAGAGATCAGAGTAGTAATTGCCCATCCAAGCTAGGATCCAGACACAGTAATAGCAAGTCTTGTGCACACCTGTGCCCATGCAGACATGCAGTGTACAAGAGTACAGGTGTACTGCAAGCATGTTTCTCCCTCCAGGTTTTACTGTGGGTTTTACAGTCCTGTGTACCCTGCCAAGAAACAGATGCTAACTTAGATACGATAGCGGCTAAGCCACCATGGTGAGCAGTTCTGGTCAAGCTGGTGGATTATTTACATTTTATTTAGCCACACTGTGTAATAAATACTGGGGTTTGTTCCTGGTTTTCTTCCATCCTTACATACAGCTTTCTGTCCCTCTTTTCCTCTCACTTTCTGTCTGGCATTCTCTCTCCTGGTCTGTCTGCTTCCTATCCCCTTCCCATCACGATTTTGCTCTCTCTTGGTGTGGGGTTTTTTTTGTCATCTTTTTAAGAAGTTCCCTGTGCCTTTCGCTCCCCCATTCCTCTGTCTTGTGCCGTGTCCCATTTTTGAGGACATAGAAGTGACACGAGGAGTGACAGGTTGTCAGAAGCAGATCCTCCAGCCCATCACTATTTTTACCTTCTCTGTCTCTTCATCCCAATCTGCATCACTCTCTGTATTACTCAGTCCCTTTTCTGTCCTACTTTTTCTCTCTCTGTGTCCTGCTCCCTGTCCCCATCTTTATCCTTTCTTCCTTTTTCTCTGTCCTTTTGTCCTGCTCCCTGGCCCTATTCCTTTCTCTATCTCACTGTCCTTTTTTCTCCCCTGTACCTTTCTGTCTTTGCTCCTTAGTCCTCCCTCCTCTTTTTCTCTCTTTGTCCTGCTCCCCATCCCTCTCGGCTGCTCCCTGCCCCTCTCTTACCCTGTCCATGTCTCCTTCTGTGTCTGTCTGTCTCTCTCTGTCCTTGTGTCTCTACCACTCCATCCTGCTCACTGCCCCTCTCTCTCATTCTGTCTCAGTGCCCTGCTCCCTGACCTTTCCCTCTCTTGCTCTGTCCTTCTGTCTGTCCTTCTCTCTTTCCCTCCCATTTCTCTCATGATCCCTCTTCCTTTTTTGTTCTCTGTTGCTCTGTCCTGCTCCCTGCCCCTATTTTTTTAATCCCCCTCTGTCATGCTGCCCATCCCAGGGTGTTTTTTAATCCCCGTCCTGCTCCACTCCCTCTTCCTTTGACCCTGCTGCTTCTTTCTCCTGCTCCCTTTTCTGTGCCTCTGTCCTTTTTCTTGTCCCCATCTTTTCTGTCTTTCTCTCACCGCCCTGGTCCCTGACCCCTGCTTTTCTTCTGCCAACTCTGCCCTGTACCCCCTGTTTAAACTTCTCCTGTGTCTCCTCTATCTGGCACCATACCTGTTTTTTTTACTTTCTTCCTGTGTTTAACTTCCCCCATTCCTGCTCCCTCCCCCACCTCTTCCAGAGTCCACCTGTCTGTCTCCTTCCTCCCTCTGTCCTGCTGCCCTGGGGCACTGTGCTCTGCGGATGCTCGCTGCCAGGCTGTCTCCTGGCCCTGGGTGAATAAGCGTTTCCCTGTCCCTCCCTGCCCCTGGACATGTCTGCAGCTCCAGGGTGGGGTCCTGGGGAGGGGTGAGGGGCTGGGGGCTGGGCTGGGGCAGCCCAGCTGGGACCTGGGAGGTGACAGTGGGGCTGGGCTGATGGTTTAAAAGGCCCCAGGTGCAGCTGGTGAGGCTCCTGCTCTTGCTGTGGAGGAAGCCTCCTGGGAGGGAGCAGAGGCACCAGCTGCCCGCTCCTGGGTGGGCTGGGCTCAGGCAGCTGGTGCTGCACTGGCGGAGAGGAGCCTTGGGGCAGTGAGGGAGGCGAAGGTCTCTGCTGGTGCCAGGAGCTGCGGTGAGCCACGTGCCCTCTCGCATGTGCTCGCAGCTGGGCCCAGCCCTGCTGGCAGGGTTGTGGCTGGAATAGAGTTAATTTTCCCAGTAGCTGGTACAGTGCTGTGCTTTGATTTAGGTAGGATGAGAATATGCTGGTAACACGTTGCTGAGGAGTGCTTGCACCACCTAAAACATCAGCAAGTCACGGACTTTTCAGCGCTCATACTACCCTGCCACCAAGAAGCTGGGAGGGGCGCAGCCGGGACAGCTGACCCAAGGGACATCGCACACCCTCTGACGGCAGGCTCAGCACGTACAGCTGGGGGAGTTGGCCGGGGGGCAGCAATCGCTGCTCGGGAAGTGGCTGGGCATAGGGCAGTAGCAATTTCATCGTGCATCACTTGTTGTAGAGTCTTTTATCATTATTATTATTCTCCCTTCCTTTTCTGTCCTTTTCGACTGCCTTTATCTCAACTCATGAGATTTATTTCCTTCTTTTCCTATTGTCCCCCATCCCACCAGAGGAGTAAGCCAACGGCTGGGGGGGTTTAGCCGCCTGCCAGGTTAAACCACCCCCCATGCCTTTCTTTTTACGTTCCCTCTTCACTCTGAAACATCCCATTTTTTCTGCTAATTGCTCACACTTCCTGCTAGCAGTTGTGCTTCTACGCAGCCAGGCACACGCGTTGAGGAAAGTCTCCAAAAGGCGGTGCAACATCACACAATCCGTGAACTCGCGCTGACAGGGAGTCTGGTTTTGAGGACTCGGGTGGCCCACGCAGCCAGCCTTCCTAAGCTCCCTCACTGCAGGGCAGAGAAAGAAACCCTGAAAAAATAGATTAACCCAAAGGAGTCATTTTTCTCCTTTAAGATCCAGTTCTGGTTTTGTGGGAGGCAAGAGTAAAACTCCCAATATATTTTTATAAAAGCTGAAGCCATTAGGCACCAAGTTTATAGACTCCAAAGCTTGCTGCTGGACTTCAGGGATGCTGATGGCTGTCAGGGGGCCTGGGGCAAGCAGAGGCTGAGGGAGCTCTGTGGGGAGAAATAACGCTGTTTGCATTTTTTAAGCTTCAAAAAATTACGTTCTGAAGCATCGCAATGGTGTTATTCAAGACAACGAAACCAAACTTGAAAACTGAAGAAGGACCAAAAGGAAGGGTGCCCGTAGGAGCAAGGGCGGCTCGCAGTGCCACGCGGGCGCAGGTGTACTGGGTAGGCAACACCCGCCTCGTGATGTGTGCACGGCCCACCCCTCATACAGGGCAGCCAAGGGGATCTGCCTTGTTAAAAGTAGCTTTTCATATTCCATCTTCTCCTCGCTGTTCATGAATTATTAACAGCAGAGTGCTATTCTGATGTTCCTTCTGAAAACTCATGCCCCACATCACAAAACACCATTGGGTGTTGTAGTACTCTCACACAATACACGGGGTTTATTCCCGTATTACTGGGGAACTGGATAATTCAAGTAAAATACAACAATTAACCTTAACTCCCTGACTCTGATCAGCTAGGAACTTAATTTCACTACACTTGAGAAACTAGCAAGCACTGCAAGCACTGCTTAACCCAAGTCCTCTCAGAGAAATAACTTGTGGAGCCACAACCTGTGTAAATCGGCCACCACCTGCGGCAAGACAGGCCCTTCCTGTGCCACGGTCAGTGCGCAGCGGGAACTCGGCCGTAAGGCCCCGAGCTAACTCTCTGCAATAATACTGATCGCTGCTTCTTTCCTTGCAATTTTAACAATGACACGCAACGCTTTTCTGCGTATAGATTCAGATGTAACCTTACAACACCTTAAAGCCACCATAATTTTCTAATGTCACGATTTAAGGGCAGTCTTTCAACAGCATGTGGCTGAAGGGCTGCTTGGGGGAGACACGGACTCGCGCACCCTCTTTGTCTGCCTTACAAGGTCTTCTCGTTGTTCCTGATGCTGTGTCGTAACAGAGCATATCCCTGGGGTCATTTGTTCGTCATCTTCAACTTGGCTACTGCAATTAGCACAACTGCACACAATATGAAAAGAAACAGCTTCCTTTATCACTAAATACAAGAAATTCAGATATTTGGTTCAGAATATTACATGCTGTATGAAAAAACTGAATCTTACAACATGAAGAAGTATTCCCCAGTGTTATTTAAAACCTCGGTTCTCCATTAAGCAGGTCAAGCTTCACTTACGTAATTTTCTTCCCAAGAAGATGACTAGCAAGAATAGACAGCTCGACTGTATTATACGACCGGCTCATCGTACCCAGCCGCAGTTACCAGCGGTTGCAGGGCAGAGCTCAGCGTTGCTGCCTCAGCCCCGCTCCTCCCACAGGCAGGATGGGCAGCCGGGACGGAGGTGGCCCTCGAGAATCACTAGCACCTACGCGCGGAGCAGGCTGAAGGACACGGGCTGAAGACGACAAGCAGCCAAGGCAGGGAGGACGCAGCTTTGGCGCAGAGGTGACAGCACAGTTACCCCTCCCCACTCCAAACCAGCACACCTGCAGGGGGGGAAGCTGCCGCAATTCCCACCGACTTCAGCCCGTTCTTGTCCTGTACATGGATCGGATAGGAAAAGACTTTGCTTTAGTAAATACAAGCTCCCACACAAGAACAGCTCAGAATCACATAAAACGACAGATGTAAAACTAGATCCTCTCTGTGAAGTCGCAAGTTGCACTGCAATTCATTTAAGGAAGTTAGTATTTACAGACTTGTAGTGTTAATTAAACTCAGTCGGCCAGCTCTGACCTCGGACAGACAACTGGGGGAGAGTATAGCAAGAAGTTGTGTTTTCCTCCAAAGCAGCATTAGGGCCTTAACCCAGACGTCACCATAGAAACAACAAACAGATTTTCAGCTCCGTGCTAAGTAGCGCCGTTACTTACCGCACTGCGGAGTCAGGTGCCCGGGAACGGCATCAAAGATCTAGTCTGTGATCGTTGTAGGCACACAACAGCTTTGACTTGGAGCTTCAGCATCAGCTTGGCCCCGAGGAATTACAACCCGAGAACCCAAGAAGTAGCGGTGAGAGCGCTGCAGGTGTTGGAGGTCTTTATTAAGATTATAGCACAGATACACTTCTAGAGTTACCTTTCCACTTTTATACGATATTAAAAATGCTTGCTACAGTGCACATATAATTTAGTAACCAAGAGAATCCAAAACTTAACTGCAGTTCAAATAAATAAATAACCTAATGTTTAAGGTTTATATTTTAAAAAGTAAAAGGAACTGTACAATATGAAAATATAACAATACATAAACATTAGAATCTAAAGTTTTGTAGAAATAAAACTGCAATTTCCCATACATAAACAGTGCAACAAACAAAATTCAGATAAGCTTCTGAACCGGGAATTTAAACAATCTCATTCTTAAATTATCATGCAGACATAGCGTTTTAAGCCATGCTGGTTTCTATTATAGCATTAATGGTATCCCTTTTACTTGGAAAAACTGATAGCCATTAGTCTCACTGTGACAACTGCTGCCAATCCACTCTTTTCTACAGTACATCATACACAGAGGTATTCTGTTGCATTCAAAAAAGTGAATATTACATGTTCCTATGGGGGAAAAAAAAAAAATAAGTCAGGAGTTGACTTCCCCGCCTCCAACATGTTAGCTTGTTCAAAACGCTGTCACGTAGTAAAACCAGCAACATTTCCCCCAGTTTAGATGAAAAGAAAGAAGAATCCCCACGCTATATAATGGACCATAATCAAGACGTGGTTACTGCCCAGTCACTTTTAAAGTTCAGAATTTATTACTAAAAAAGTTGGAATTGTGGAGATGTTACAAAGTTTGGCCTCTTGTTGAGAAGTGATGAATATAATAAATCTGAGAAAACAGTGGAAGTAATTTATCTCTTATGTGCGTGTGTGGAAGTAGTTACGTACAGACTCGATTAAAGTGTTGCTCAGCTGAAGTTGCTATATAAAATTCTCACGGAGGCAAAGACCAAGGAATGCAATTAATACCAAACTGTAAACACGTCATTCATGTTACTTGGAGTGCACATCGACAACGTAAGAGTTCTCCTCAGACTTTGGCAACAAGACTACGATAGGTCACAGCAGCATGAGTTCACATGGAAGACTGAAAGCACTGCAAAAGAATATACTAAAAACACCAAGACCTCCTAGAAACCAGAAAAATCGGTGACAAGTGCCCTTCTTCCTCTTGATAAGACACTCGACTCCCGCTCAACTGCTGCTCTCTCAATGCCTAATTATTATTACTTTGCTTTTACAGTTCTGTAGTCTCAGGTCTCTGTGCTTTAGCTGCATAGGTTGCCTGTTTGCACTTAGCCGTTGTAGGTCCAAAGGGTTACAGTTCTGTCTGCAGAAGACGACAAGAAGGAGAGATCCTGTGTGTGCCACCTGCACTGAATAACTTTGTCCTTGTGCTCTCCTACCACCATAAGAGGAAGCTGCTTCGTGAGGTCCCCTGTGGCAGAGGAACAGAAATCATCAGTTGTCCCTGAATTTACATCTCAGCTCTTTGGGTTTTGGGGTGGATTTTTCAGTGGGTTTGGGGTTCCCCCCCCCCCCATTTGTTTAGTACAGCTTACATATGTATTTCACCTTACAAAGCATACTTGACCCCTACCTTTCTCTCTCTCACACACAGAGTATAACACAAGGCCCCAGTGTTTTGGTTTTTAGGTGTTACTGGACACAGTACAACATAAAATACAGGTGTTCACAGTTTTTGGACAGTGTGATTCAAATTTAACGGTCCAAGAAAATCAAGTCAATTAGATAAACCCTATTACCTTCTCTCTTCTTAACTCTTCTCAGTAAAAATAAGCAGCATTATTATTACACTTTGAAGCAATGGCCATCATCAGGCAACCGTGTTAATTAGTTCTTTTATCATCATCAGACCCCCCCTCCCCAAACAAGATTTAGTTCGCAGCCGACATTCTTAGCAACACAACTAGCCGATTGCGAACAGACGCAACACATTTATATATATTTCAAACCCTTCAAAGCTCTACCGTTTTCCCCCCTTTAAACTAAAACCTGCTCTTTGAACCAAGTTCTCTTACAACTTCAATATTAAAAGCACCAAACTGAAAATTAAGCTAGTATCCTTTGCAGTACGTTACCTTGCAAGTCTGTCACCTTTATTTTCATATCATATGATCCCGTGAGCAAGTAGTGTGCCCCCGGAGAGAAGCGAACGGAACGAACGTCACTGGAATGAGGATGGTAGCTCTGCACCATCCGTCCTCCTCGAATATCGTACAACATACAGCTAGAGTCCTCCTGTCCTGTAGCCAGGAGACGACCACTAGGATCAACAGCTACTGAGGCTACAGCACTTCCTACAGGAGAAAAAACCCCAACACACACGTTATATTTATGTACATCTGTGCAAACAGCCAACTGGTTTAAAAAAAAGAATATACATTGTGTAAGAATACCTTAAGTTTAAGGTGAACACACCTAGCTACTGTTATCGTAAAATAAGTAAGCTTTCATGTTCTAACACTTAAAACTCTGAAGCCATAGGTCACACTGGAATGGTAGCAAAGCCACTATTAAAACTGCATGAGAAAAACACAGCTGTTTCACCACAGGGAAGAGTCACGTTATTATGAAATAACGTAGAATAATGCAAAGAATATTGCCCTCCCCCACCAAAGGTTTCAAGAAACAAATCCGAACCCAAGTGGTTCTTAAGAAGCCTTTTGCCAATTTCTACAGAGTATGTGGATGACTTGCCAAAATGGCTCCTCCTTCCCACCCCTTCCTCTGATTCCAAAAGAGTTATCTTGTGTCTTGTTTTATTTTAATGTACTTGGACGTGGTCTGTTTGAAAGTCACAAGGCAAAACACCAGCCAACTTTTAAAAGGAAATGTTACTTTAAGAAAAAAATCACCACAAAACAAAACACAGGTAAAAATTCCTCACAACTTCTTTCTTTAAAAGTCAAGCCTCTACTCTGGGACACAGAAACCCCTTACATTCACTCTATACTGCTTACACATCTTTAAAATCTATTTTTATGCAAGAATGATCAGAAGTATGATAGCAAGTCTTGCCTGTTCCATGAAACGTTGTTCCCACAACACGAACACAGCTTGGCACTCTTAGATCCCAGAATCTTACAGTCTTGTCTTGGGATCCTGATGCAATCATCCAGCCACTCCATGTATAAAGTGCTAAAATATGGCCTGTGAACAAGAACATTTCTTTATTTGATTAAATATCATTAATCAAATAATGAAATATTACAGTTCTGATTATATTTTCGCATTCATAGATTTAACAGTCCTATGGAAAATCTGCACGTCGCGTGATCTAAAATGGCAGCAGCGTAAGGCAATACCCAGCTTTGCATCTTCCCTGGAATGAAGCATGCACTCTCTCCATTAACTTAACAGCCAAGATATTTAAAGACAGCCCCCCCGCCTCAATACCTCAAGAGCTATTGGGGGGCGGGGGGGAAGTCTTGCTAGAAAGAAAACACAAAGACATTACAAAACCCCCAAACCAACCAACAAGTTTATTATAATATAATACAGACTTAAAAAATAGTGCGAGAGAGAAGCAACAACATACGTACCAGTGTGACCACTTAGAGCATGCAGGCCTTGTCCTCGCTGACAGTCTGTTGTGTAAATATTACAGTCCCCTGCTCCAGCACTTATTAAAATAGCACCACCACTTTCTGGACCTTCCATAAAAGCGAGGTCTCTGATTGTCCCATCATGCATGCTGAACTCCAAATCTGGTCCTAAAATGATTTAAAAATTAAGGAACACAATGAGGCACTCTTTGTTTAACACTGCTAGTAATGCCATCTTTGAAGCGGCTACAGTGATAGTACTTCAGGCAAATGGTACTTCAGGAAAATACTTTAGGCAAGGGTGGGCATACTACCAAGTATAAACATTGTTGTGCACTTCCCGTAGCATATTCCGTTTCATTTACTAGAGTTCAAATAAAATCTCTAAGATCTTATTTTTACTGAGTGTTGCTTGAGCTTCCTACAGTTCCTAAAGCTTTGCAGAAGGTACACGGACCATCTCCACGGCCAATTCCAGCTGAGGTTTAGAGAGTACATTTCTTTCTTTTTGTAACTGTGGTAAACAAAAAAGGCTT
>VZTV01008460.1:290-30395 GCA_013400875.1 Anhinga rufa
ACCACTGTTTATTGTTTGATTAAACTAAATTTGTTTATAAACCTCTTAGAGTTTGGTTACTTATAGTATAATAATGATGATCCGCTAGCCTGAGGATGCAGAGCGGAGAGAATATTGTCTTTATGTCTTTTGATTTCTTTGGTGATTTTTTTGTTTAATTTTATTTTTTACATTGTATTGAGAGGATAAATTAATTTTAATCTGATTTAAAATAGTATTTGATTCTTCAGATATGCCCTTGCCTATGGTACCTTAACTGAACATTGAAGAAGTCCTCAATGTAAGAGGAAGTGAGAGAGCAATTTAATGTCTTTCTCTTTAACAGTTTTCATGGAATGATTTCCCATCTGTGCAGCCTCCAGATTCTTTCAGTTTTTTTGGCTGAGTTAGAACTTTCTTTCAATGGAAATTTGGGCACTGAAGGGCAGTTGGCAAACTACAGAGCGTGGATGTGGGAAAGGAAAAGAAAACAAAAGATGGAATAGAAAAGTTTTCAGTCTTGCAGTTTGGTAAGCAAGAGAGCTGGTTCTTTGGAACGGAACTTTTGATAACATCACTGAGCCACAGGAAAAAGAAAAGTGTATTAACGAAATATGTTTTGGACTAGGGTGATGTCCTAGAGCTTCCTTTTGTTTAGTAATAGTCTACGTTTTTCTTCCTTCCTTAAACACTTGACCCCCTTGAATAGAAGGCTGCACCAGGAAAATTTAAGTAATTATAACCTATTGGCTGGACTTTATTAAAATTTCTCATCTCTTTTTAAGAGAAAATCAGTTGGCTTTATAACCAAAGAGATTTATAAGATCTGCTTCATGAGAGCACAAAATGCTTGTGGTGCTTAACTTGTTCCATTGTACAGGCTTCAGACTTCTGCTGGTAATAGTTACATGTGTTAAATTTGATACACGTGACATACATACATGAAAATTTTAGCCAGTAGCCTAAAGCAAAACTTTTCAAATATGTATCCTACTATCCAAAATTGCTGGGCTAGACTTTACATGCAAAGTAGCAGTACTTCTAACAACCTCGCACTTGAGTAACTAGTAAAAGTGTAATTCGTTTTAAAATCAGATGTATTGTGGCTTGGGTTATCAGCTGTAAATAGGAGAGGACACCAAAGAAAACAGTTTAAATCGCAGATGATGTACCACATTTTGTTGATGTTATACAATAAGTCTCTGTCTTAAGAATGAACTGTATGTAGCAGGTGATTAGGATCATGCAAACTCTTCGGTTCCTTCTCTTAGCGCTTAACATCCTTAAATTCCTCTGCAGGCACAGCTTATATCTTGCGTTCTCAGGCAAATCTGTAGAATCGTATACCCTATAGTGTATTTTGCTTATGCAATGTGTAATTGAAAAATCTGTTCAAATACCCACTGATACTTGCTATTGTGAGAGCACGTCTTTCAGTTATGACCCTCATTCATAAAGTTTGTAAATAACCGTATTACTTTTTAAAATGTCATGCTTCCATTTACATTTTCCCCAAGTAAAGTTTCCCAGCCACTTTTACAACCATGCAAGACTAACTTCATATCTTGTGATGAGAATGTCACAAGGGATCATCAGAAAGTTTTAGAACATGTTGCTTTTGCTGTACCCACAGGTTTGTTACCCTATTGTATTTTTTCAGTATTTTCCTAGGAAAAATACTTGACCGTTATTGTTTGGCACTTCCTTTAATCTCTTTTTAAAGACGATGACGATGTTTTTCTCTTTGGTCTTCCTGAGGTGTACTTCTGTGGCTCCCTGACTTATTAAAGGTTGTTGCTGATGTTCTGGCATGAATTCTGTCAGACTGCAACCAAACATTGAGAACTGATGTCTCTTGCCAGGCATTTTAGGGAAGGTGGGAGAAGGGGTTTGGAGTCTCTACTTGTGCAACCACTGCTTGACAACTTTAATTTTTCCTCCTCCGCCTTCTCCAGCAAGAGAAATCTTAATGTCTGTGGGGCAAAGTAAGATCTACAGGTTTGTTTTTTTTTTTTTCCTCCCCTTCATTGCAGTTCTTTTCATCGTGTATTAATTTTGTTTTAATGACTTGCTGCAAATAGAAAAAAATGATGAAGTGGAAAAGCTTTCCATTTGAAGCAGAGTCTCAGAATCAGATTAAACGATGAAATGATTCTTGTTTAATGGTCAAACAATTTCAGGAATAAATGTCGTGTTGCAAAAAATGATCTCTTTAGTGTCCTTTGGTTATCTTAGGGTTATAAGCTCCTTTGCCTATGTCTCTGTAGTCTGGAAATCAGTGTCAGAGGAGATAGCAAGTATGGGCCATAATTACTGGTTCCTGGCAGGATGTTGAGTGTGAAAATAACTGGGTGTCATTGAAGAGGTTAGATTAACTGCTAGAGATGACAAGATATAATTGCTTATGAACCACTTTCTTTAACAATGAAAATTGTGTTTCTTGAGGCTGTTTCTTCTTAGCATAGTGTCTGTGTCTGGCTGTAGAACTGGTTTTAATTAGAGGTTGAAACAGCTGAGAAGTAAGTGCTCACTTATTTTTAGCCAGGATAAATATCAACTAAAACAGATTTTCCTCAGAATTATATTAATAAAGGGTAATGTCAGAGAAATATTTGAAAATGGAGATACTGGTAGCTTAATTGAGTTTGAAATAAATTACTTCAAGCCCAGAGTGTATATATAGAAAGCCTATATTTTAATTGATTTCACCTTGATAGTGCTGAACTCTGAAATTACCACACTTTAACCTGTGTCAGCTTGTAGTCCCTCGATAGACCTTTTCAGTTTGGTCTTGAGTAGCAAGTGGGGGCTGTTGGTAGTAAAGTCTAAACCTCACACACATTGTCACAGCTGTCTTATTAGATGCAGGTTTGGGGAGGAAGGTTTTGTATATCAGGGTTGCTGGTGGATGCTAACAAAGTTCTGAGATTTTAAAGTTGTGATAAATGACATAATCAAAGAAGCCTCAGTTCATTTTACATATTGTTCTGGACTAGACTTTATTAATAACTGATGCATGTTTCCCCCATGATTGTTATTTTTTCCTTTTGTGGAGCAGTACTCTTTGTTGCACTTCACAGGCACTTGAGTTCTCTAGAGAGATCAGTCACTCTTATGATTCACTTTAGGCATCCAGAATCTTTTGAGGTTTTATGTCCATCTTGTCCTAGTGCCTTTGTATCAAAACTACTCATGCAATGGGATAGAATTCCTGAAAGAATGTAAAAGCCCTACCCATAGTGAGAATGGTGCCCAGAAGGTGGCTCACAACACAGAGCTGACCCCCATCAAGCTGGGCGCTACACGAATTGTTCTGGAGGGTTATGCCTATTCCATAGAGCCAGGATGACTGCGCCTGGTCTTCAACATCAAAACTTCAACACACAGCCCCAGCCTATTTTGTGTTCAGCGCTAAAGTGGTGTGTCCTCAATTCTTGAAGCATTTCATGTGACAGTCTGGAGCACATTATAAAGGCGGTGATGTGCAGTCCACCACTTCATAATCCAAATAAGCCTTGTGTTTTGATAAAAATGTAGTATGGGAAGTTTTGTCACTCCTTTTTACAGATTGGACAGCTAACTGTGAACATTCTTATGTTGCTTGTATTAATGTTTCATCCTGTAGGCTCAATGTATTTTGTTGAAAAGTAGCTCAGTTTTCTATTTTATTTTGAAGAAAATTTGTCAAGGCTTTTAAGAGAAAACATCAACTTTGGTCTTATCCCTTTCTTCCTCAGTCTTTGAAATGACCAGTGGATCCAGCAACTTCTTATGAAATATTTGCCTGGGGACCTTTAGAATGGGTTCTCAGATCTGAAAGGCTCCTTAGCCTAATCTTCCCATTTCTCCTTCTTACTCTCATCTCTTTCGTAGTCTCCATGTATCTAGATAACAGAACTGCACTTCCCATGGCTGTGTGTCATGGAGGAGTTGGGCAGGTCTTGAACCAGATTTAGGAGGATCACAGAGTCAGAATGGTTTGGGTTGGAAGGGACCTCTAGAGATCAACTAGTCCAACCCTCCTGCTGTGGACAGGGACATTTTACACTAGATCAGGTTGCTCAAAGCCCCATCCAACCTGACCTTGAACACTTCCAGGGATGGAACATCCACAGCTTCTCTGGGCAACCTGTTCCAGTGTCTCACTGCCCTCATTGTAAAAAATGTCTTCCTTACGTCCAATCTAAATCTGCCCTCTTTTAGTTTAAAACCATTACCCCTTGTCCCTTGTAACAAATTTTTTTCAGTACAACTTCATTAAAACCAAATCTTAACCCATTGTGGTTTACTTCTGTGCTTAAAAAAAAAAAAGAACAAGAAAGAAAAAAAGAAAAAGAAATCGCAGAAGTCTAAAGTCCCAATGTCTGGACTTGCAGACAAGTTGTACAGATTAATGCACAACAGCTTTTCAAAACAATTTAGTTGAAATTGAACCAATCCTGTGTGACAGTGTTCAATTAATTTTAAATTCAATTCATTGCAGTATATTTTATCTTAATAAAAAATACTGGTGTGAATAGATGGGACATGGCTAGATCCAAATTAGGAGTGACCCTGCACTTTAAATGAAACTTCACCTTTAAAAATTTCAATATATGCTCAGGACAACAATGTAGCATATGTTGGCTGGTAGAGGAAGAACCTAGAGTGCGTAAAAAAACAACCAGGGCTGAAAAATTGCGAGACTTTAATCTCCTCAGTGCTGATTTTAACCAGGCTGCTGCAAGTCCTAATTGAACTTCTGCGATGAGAACTGGAGTGGCAGGGGACTGACAAGAAAGCATGTGGTTCATCAGTGGATGTTGCTTTGGAGTTTTTCTACCAGTAGTTAGTGGGTAGTCCTGAAAATATGAGATGACTTTCACAGATATAAGAAACACTTTCCCAGAAATCTGAACTTGCCTTGGAGATACAGAAGCAGGCTATCAGTGCTCCAAGGCAGGCAAGGAGCATAAACTTTTCACCTTGACACGTCTAGTTTACTTCCCGTGTGCTTCTGATGAATAGATGACCAGGTTGATGTAGCTACTGTATTGAGGAAGTCTGCCCTGTTATCAAAGGATACTTTTCTTTCCTGGTCACAAGCTGGAGTACCATATGGAAAGTTTTACTGGTAGGATATTAAGGCTGAGCTTTCCAATTCTGTTGGCACCATCGACATGCCTTTTCTTGGAAAGGAATCTAAAGGTGAAATTTTTGAATGCTTTAGATTTCTTTTGTGGCGACAAAATTTTGCTTCTGTAGTCTTTTTGGGAAGACACATGGGTGGGAAAAAGGTGCTGCAGCTATTTTCTGAGTAGTTATGGAATTAGAACTGAATAGGCATTTGTAAAACTGAAAGGTGAACTGAGATATCTGATGGCCATGCTCTAAGGAGAAGAAAAATACCTGCCTTTCCCTGGATACCTTCTAGTTTTTTCCTGTTTTGGTATGACTTTTCTGAGAACAAGGAATCTAAGCCTGTGGATATTGGGAGGAATAGGTAGCTTAATGAGCTGTTTAATGAATGTTTTGAGCAGCTGGAGGGACTCTTCATGAGGGTCACATGCCAGGAAACATCTTGCTTTGTTTGTGTGTGAAGCTTTATTCGCAACACTGCCCATGCTGGTGTGTGCATTGTACAACGTTGGAATGCTTTATGTGAGGTTTACACAGGTCTTCATGAACTGCTCCAGCGTGGGTCCCTTCCACAGGGTGCAGTCCTTCAGGAACAGTCTGCTCCAGCATGAGTCCCCCGTGGGGTCACAAGTCCTGCCAGCAAACCTGCTCCAGCGTGGGGTCCTCTCCATGGGTCCACAGGTCCTGTCAGGAGCCTGCTCCAGTGGGGGCTTCCCACGGGGTCACAGCCTCCTTTGGGCACCCACCTGCTCCAGCACGGGGACCTCTTCGGACTGCAGGGGCACAGCCTGCCTCACCATGGTCTTTACCGCAGGCTGCTGGGGAATCTCTGCTCCAGAGCCTGGAGCACCTCCTCCCCCTCTCTCTTCACTGACCTTGGTGCCTGCAGGGTTGTTCCTCTTACATATTCTCACTCCTCTCTCCAGCTGCAGTTGTGCAGGTTTTTTTCCCCCCTTCTTAAATATTTTATCACAGAGGCGCTCCCACTGTTGCTGATGGGCTCATCCTTGGCCAGTGGTGGGTCTATCTTGGAGCTGGCTGGCATTGACTGTATTGGACGTACGGGAAACTTCTAGCAGCTGCTCACAGAAGCCACCCCTGTAGCCCCGCCACTACCAAAACCTTGCCATGCAAACCCAATACACACAGTCAATATACTAATATAGTGCCTGTTAAGATCTGTGATGGTAGAGCCTTCTGTGAAAGGGAAAAGCATTAAAGCAATGCAGGAATGAATTAAGGGAGGAAAGGGAATGTCTTATTGTCCACAGCTGTAGAAGAGGATGTGTTTGGAGAGCATTAAGGGACACATCTAGTACCTCAGAAGTGTTGAAAGGCTGAAGACTGCAAGAGTACATGTAAAGTATGTGACAGTCATTAACCATGTGATCTTGTTATCATCTAGCCATGCTCCTCCATTTTCAAAAATCATGTTCTTTTGTCTCTCCTTAATTTGTCACTCCTATCTGTTCTTTTGTCTCTCCTTTGGCAACCCATCCCATCAAAGTTTCTCTCCTTCCCTGGAGATCCCAAGAATTCTTTGAACATGTTTGATTCTTCATAGATGATTTACCTGATATTAAGGAAGTGCCAGCAGCTGTAGAGGAAAGAAAAAGAGAGAGTTGGAAAAGGATTCCACTTGCACTCACCTGTCTTATGATGACAGAAATGCTGGCTCTCAGGAGAGTGTCTGACATCAAGACTTGGAGTTGATTTAATAAAAAAAATGGAATCTGGATCCTACTGCATTAGTCTGGTGACCCTTAAGAAGCATGCTTGGCCAGATGTGTGAACTTTCTGAATGATTGGCCTCACAGTCTCATCCCTTCATATTGTGTTGTATCATCTAGCATTTACATTCAGATTCATGGCCTTCATGGATTTATGTCTCTTGTTTTTCTTGGTGATAAGATGCAAGACTTTTACTGTTGATGTTCTCACTGATGGGGAATTTCCCAGAAAATGCACTGGTTGAGCAGTGAGATGTTTTTACAGTAAATAGTCTTATAGATACTGCAGCCCCAAGAGCTGTACTGGATACTGGAATGTTATGTTCTGGATGTTGAAGTGTGTTTCTCAAAACCCAGCATTTTTTAGTTTATGTCTAGGGACACAAGCTTCCAGAAAGTTGTAGAGGAGGGCAGCCTATTGTCAGAGAGTGTAAAACCACTATTCAGAGGTCCATACCTTTTTTGGGGGAGCCATCTGGTAAAAAAGCAGTTGAAAACCACTGATGTGGAGCTGCATTTGAGTACTCTGGCCCTACACAGTGATCTGGAGGTTATTCAACAAAGCTGGAGAGAGTAGAGGTGGACCTTCAAATACTTCTTCCTAATGGCATGGTGGTCAAGAGGCCATGTTGATACTCAGATAATAAAGGATATAACACTGCATATGAATTCTGCATCATAAATAGTCACTGATGGTGTGCTTGCACTTAAATTGCAAACTAACGCTGGGTCCATGTTGACCTAATAGGATGCATACATTCTCTAGCTTTTATGGTATTCAGATAAAAACTGTGCTGTTCACATAGCCAGAAAAACATTAGGACTAATAATTAGAGGACTTGTCAGATAACAGAATCACACAGAATCACAGAATGGCAGGGGTTGGAAGGGATCTCCAGAGATCATCTTGTCCCACCCCCCTGCGTGAGCAGGCACACCTAGAGCAGGGGGCACAGGACCGTGTCCAGGCGGGGTTTGAATGTCTCCAGGGAAGGAGATTCCTCAACCTCTCTGGGCAGCCTGTGCCACTGCTCTGGCACCTGCACAGG
This sequence comes from Anhinga rufa, assembly GCA_013400875.1. Lineage (NCBI taxonomy): Eukaryota > Metazoa > Chordata > Aves > Suliformes > Anhingidae > Anhinga > Anhinga rufa. Next base: position 8,167 of record VZTV01008460.1, read on the forward strand.
AAAGAAGTTTTTCCTCATATTTAAGTGGAACTTCCTGTGTTCCAACTTGTGCACGTTGCCCCTTGTCCTGTCATTGGGCACCACTGAGAAGAGTCCAGTCCCATCCTCCTGACACACGCCCTTCATTTATAAGTATTGATAAGATCCCCCCTCAGTCTTCTCTTCTCCAGGCTGAACAAACCCAGGTCTCTCAGACTTTCCTCATAAGGGAGATGATCAAGCCCCTTCATCATCTTTGTAGCTCTTCACTGGACTTGCTCCAGCAGCTCCCTGTCCTTCTTAAACTGGGGGCCCAGAACTGGACACAGCACTCCAAATACAGCCTCACCAGGGCACAGTAGAGGGGCAGGATGACCTCCCTCGACCTGCTGGCCACACTCCTTTNTCAGCCACTCCTCTCAGTTGGTGTCATCAGCAAACTTGCTGAGGTTACACCCCATCCCTTCATCCAGGTCATTGATGAATATGTTGAACAGGACTGGACCCAGTACAGACCCTTGGGGGATTCCAGTAGTATCTGACCTCCAGCCACACTCTGCCCCATTGATGACAACTCTCTGAGTTCTGTTCTTGAGTCAGTTCTCTATCCACCTCACTGTCCACTCATCCAACCCACACTTCCTTAGCTAGGCTATGAGGATGTTAAGGGAGACGGTGTCAAATGCCTTGCTGAATTCAAGGTAAACAACATCCACTGCTCTCCCTTCATCAACCCAGCCAGTCACCCCATCATAGAGGGCTATGAGGTTGGTCAAGCATGATCTTCCCTTGGTGAATCCACGTTGACTGCTTCCGATAACCTTCTTTTCCTCTGCATGCTGGGAGATGACCTCCAGGATGAACCGTTCCATCATCAACCATTACTTTAGGACAGTTAGGCATACACATTTACTTTGCTGAAGTTGTTGGCGAAGGTAATGTAGTGTCAAAATATACTTTCAAAATCAACGTAAGAACGTGTGTAAAAAGTCAGATTTTTTAATAGTAAAAAAATTGTGAATTCAAATGACTGTGCTGCAGGTTAACTTGAGTGATTGTACTTTTGAACCCTTTAATTTAAGCTTGTAAGTACTACGGGGAGCATCCCTAAGTCAGGTACTTGATGCTTTGGTTTAGATTAAAACTCTCTTCTGAGGTTCTGTCTAGCTGAGCTTCATTCCCTCTATTACCTAGGTTAGAGTGTGTGGCCTTGTTATAATTTTTAATTTCTGGTTAGACTTGAAGAACTTTGCATGTATTAATCTAAACAGTCTCAAAACATTCTTTCTAGAGTTACTGCAGCTAAAATAATGCTCTTCTTCTAAACAGTTCAGATGAAAATTGTCTGCTTTGTGTAAAGTTTTTTTAAACATACACAGAGAAAGGTTTTATATTTAGAAATAAACTGTGTATTCTACTCTAGAAAGTCCCTGATTAGAGTTATACTCTCCCTCCCTTGCGCAAAGGTAAGCAATGCTCTCACATTGGTAGGCTAGTGAAGTAAATTAAGAAGCTGTTGTTGTCTGTGCGGGCATTGAATGGACTCTGGATGCTTCCAGAAAATATAAAATCAGTTTCCAAAATTATTTAGGAAGATGTACATTAAAAGTATTTAATACGACAATGTACTATTTAACGCTGTGTTAAATTCATCATGCCGTACAGTCTTTTCACTTCTCTGGACATCTTATATGCACGCTGTTTAAAAGAATAGATGGTTCCCTTCTGGTTGTTTGATAGACTGCAGTATAATTTGATATTGCATAAGGATTATTTGAAATTTCTGCCAATAATGCCTGTCTGTCTAACTTATTCTGGATATTAGATTGACTCCTATGGCTATTGTGTCTGAATGAATCATCAAAATAACAAAATTTATCTTTTCCCTCTTCTGTGAATAAAAAAGTATTTTTGCTATTTCCAACTGTGAAATGAAGGTAAAAAAGAGAAGTGAAAACTTGTCTAATGCAGTCATCAGGAAGTCTGTGGCAGGTGGGAATTGAGTCCCCCTCCCCGATTCACAAGTCATGCCTTTGCTACACTGTTTTTCCTGGGCTTCTGATAACGTTTTGCAAAATTCATATTTTTTTTTCAGTACTGTCTATATTCTGTAAGAAATCTGTACTTGTTAATTTACTTTCAGTTTTGACATAAGACTGGGTAGGGTATAAATTGCATTTCCATCCACTGTGACTTTCAGGTTCCTCTTTTGTGAGATAACATTAGCAAAGAGTCATCGAAGCCTCTAGACTGACTCTAATGTAGTTGCCCATGTGAGCATTTGTAAGAGGTGTTGTTTTTAGAAATACTATGATAAATACAACATAAGAAAAACAGGTGCGAAATACAGAAACCTTATTTGCACCTGCAGTTGATTTTTTTTTTCTTTTGCAAAATTTGAAACCTTAATCTAGATTGCACAGGCTGGTTTTGAAATTTTTGTTCTTTAAAACCAGATGCCATAGCATATCAATATTTGATGTTCTTACAGGCTCTTGGATCAGGTCTGATTCTCATCAGTATTTTATTATTTACAATATAAGTTAAAGCCAAGATGCTACGGTCCTAAATGGTATCACTGTATTTTGGTGCTAGTTTTTTTTTTTTTTAATGAAGTAATATAATGGGTAATTGTATTTGCTAAATATTTATGATTGGCATTTCAGTCTTGGTTGCTTACTGTTTAGAAGGAACTAAAATGTATTTCAGGAGGTAGATTTTACTTCTTAAGAGTTAACACATGTAAGCTATTAAATAGGCAGTGCGGTAGGTCTATTGTCTCTATTTATTTAAAGAGTAAAAAAAAAAGTTCTTTTAAAATACAATTATTTTTACATTTATTAATTGGTGTAAAGCATAAAACTTCCTTTTTATGCAGTTCTTGCAAACTACAAATAATTTTAACAAAAACTATTTGCAAACCTGCCAAAGAAAACGTTTGTAACATTGCCTGAAACAGCAGTCCCTATCCCAAAGTATAGAAGAATGTACAATTTTAGTGTCTTGCGTTGTTTTTTGTAACAAAAAATCATTCTGACTTTAGGTGGCAAGAAAATGAGATGTGCCAAACTCTGTTCTGGGCTGCTCTAAAGTACAGTAGGCAACAGATGGGGTAACACAGACGGTTAATTCTTCATGTGTGTCTGAGTGTAAAGTTCTGGCGTGCTCCCAGATTTGCATCTAAATGGAGTATGCACCCCATTTGAGTACAAACACACATGGAGATTTTTCTGTTTTTAAGTTGAGCTGAGAATAGAGAGGGGGAAGATGAGATAGGATGCTGTGAAAAGCCACGTAGGTCCTGGGGTGAAAAGGTACTTCCAAGGGAAGCTGAACTGCAAGTTCCTTAGGAACCTAATACTCCTCACGTCGAAAACAAAGGAATTTTTGCCGTTGACTTGGAGGGGACCTTGAATCAGATCTGGGCATAACAGGTTGCTGTGGCTGCCTTTGGGACTGCTGTATCAATGCAGGAAAGGAAGAAGCTGTGCTCCCTGTTGGGAGCTCGTGCTGGAAAAAAATGTAATTTGGCAGCCGTACTCAGAACTGCTTCCCTGTTCATGACAGGAGTGTCCAGATGTATAGCACAGGATATCACGTGCTTTTGTTGTGTCTTAAACAACTGTAATCCTCTCAATTGCCTTGGCGCTAAATGATTCGGTAACTCCTGAAAGCATCTCTTTGGGATTATCTGCAGCCTAGACATTAGAGCGTTAACCTGGTAGAAAGGGGTTGTTTTTTTCTGTGATAGTTCATTTTAAATAAATCAAAATTTCAGCCACCAAAGTACTTGCAGAGATTAAAATAGACTCGAAAAATTGTAAACTGACGTGCTAAAACCAGAATATTAATTGGTGAATGAGTGCTAAATATAGCACTGCACATTCAAAAATAGTTATTTTTGGGTACTTGTGGTTATTTTAAGGTAATTGGCTTGTTGACAGCATAAGAACCATAATGACAGGGAAGTCAAAAAGGTACAGATGTAAAACTGAGATGCTAATTTACAAGATTTTGTGATGTAAATACATTTGTAGAACTAGCTTTTTATTATTTTATTGGAAATAAAACTGTGCTTTTTTTTTTTTTTTGTAGACTCAGTCAAAGTTTGTGGATTCAATTCAGGTTAAGTAGCGTTTTTGGAGGTACTACAGCACTGCCCTAGCGATTGGGACACAAAATACAGTACGAAGTCATATTTCTGCAGAAGCAGAAGGAAAATAAAGACAAAGCCAGAAGAAATTACTGCCTTTCTTATAACTTTAGAGATGCAGAGTTTGGTTTAAAAGTTTGCTCTGGTTACGTTTTAGACATCAAGCTCACTTCCTTCAAGAGTTAAGTGTCAAAAGACATAATTATGATGTTATGGCCTGAAAATCATCGTATTAAATCCAGTGATGCATCCAGTACAAAAAAATACATAGCTGTGTTTATCCAGTGACTGTATAATATACACTGCATAAACGGTTGACAGAGCAGAGGTCAGAACCTACGTCTGATGATTTCTCGGGGAGTATCTGTTGGTGCATGGAGTCATGCTGATTTTTCGGAAGCCCTTTGAACATTACTGAGTATTTTTTGCCAAGCAGTGTACCTTCAGCTTTGCTGAAGGCAATTGCTTCATGGCTAAGCAGCTCCTAGTGAAGTTACTGTCTTCAAAAGGGACATACGGGTTTAGGCCCCCTCCAGCTGAAAAATGGAGTGCAGTCACAGGTTTCTTGCATCATGGACCAAAACTTTAATCTGTGACCTACCGGACCATCCATGCTTTTTTATGTTACTCAATAGAAGTGATTGTGATGGCTCTTTTGTGAAAACCCCTTTCCTGGTGGTAAGGTGTAGGTTTTGAGCACATTTATGTTGACAACACCTGCCATAACATTCAGACACTTCTGGGATCTTATGAGAATCACAAGCACGTTTTGATGTGAGGGAGCATCTGGACCGCTCACTCCTGCCAAAGCGGGGCCTAATCTGTACACTTGTAGAAAGATATCTTTAGCCCCCTATACCGTACTTTACTCTTTGGAAACTGAGGAGCGTGAAGAACCAGGTGGTGGCTTTTTGCAGTCATGTTTTGGAGCTTAAATACTTCATAAAAATTGTTTTGTCCCAAACCAGAGAAATTAGTTTCTTAGTCCGTTAGCTTAATTGTCTATCGAGGGTATTTGTCAGGTATTAGGATCATGCTCTGGGTTTGGGTTTGTTTTTTTCTTGGGAGAAGAGCTTTCACTGTTTGGGTACTTTTCACCTAGAGGCACAGTTTCTGTTGAGAAAGGTTTGCTTCTTTATCCTCTCCGTGCTTGGCGGAGGTGAGGAGAGCAGAAGGAAGGCAGTTATTAAAACTTGTGTTGAACAATGTGTTTTAATGAACATAGATTTTAGAAATGTATGGTACTTAGGGTAAGAGTATTTAAAATCCATAGGGATGTGCTCCTTATTTATCTGCAGTGTTGATTGATGGGGTGAAGTGCAAGCAAGGGGAAAACAGTACCTGCATCAAGTTGTGGTATTTATAGATATGTTAAGGTAGCCAGGTACACTTCCAACAATGGTAAAAGTCTATTCCTTTACTTCTTGCGCTCCTGCTATTCTAGAAAGAACAATAAACAAATAAAACTTCTCGAACGTAAACTGTTTGCTTCCCTGCATCGTTTCCTAGTTTGTCATGAAACCACTGATTTTGCTTGTACTCATTAATTGTTCTGGTGCTGTGGTGAGCAATCAGACATCATCGGGATGGGTGGTAGTGCAGACCCGTACGGGGTACTTGCATCCTTCTGTACTATTTTGTTTTTCTTACCCCTTTTTTTTTTGATAACATATTTGTTCAGGCTCTTACTCACATGTAGGTTGAAGTCTTGGATAAGATTCAGGTCCCCTAGATTGTTTTCTGTGGTGTTACTACATGGAAAATAATTACAAGGATGTCTTGAAGTTATGTTCGTGGCTGAGAGTCAGTGTTTTTACTCAAGTTTTTCGTATTTAGGAGGCATATGTACGTGAGGTTTGTCTTCAAGTGTGTTTCCAGGCTTGGACTGTTTGCAATATCATTATATGAACTTTTCTTGCCTTTGGGCATTTTTTGAGAGGGTATTAATTCTCCTTCTTTCTTCTATGTCCCCATGTTTGTCAGTTGTTCACTTATTTTCCAGACCTGTGATGAAGTCCAGTATCACTTCTGTTGTTATTTTCCTTCCCCTTAGGGAGATACGCATGTAAGTTACATAGCCTGTATACTGCTGCAACTATATAGTTCCTATGAAGAAAAGCTAGCTTCTATTATGGCTATTTCTGACATTATCCCTACCTTTGATCTTTGCTAAATGGCATTGTGTTTTTTGTTAAATACTGTGGCTGTTTATTGATGAAATGTTTCCAGATATGTCTGTATGGCACAACTAGAATTCCTGGAAGAAGTGTCCTCAGTGATGTACCTGAATGTTAAGCTCTGTTTTCATAACTATGAGTTTTTTCTGTATATTTCTTTACTGAAGTAATTTGTGTCAAAATTGAATTCCTTTTTCATCCCCCCTTTTTATTGGTACACCCACAAACAGAAAAGGTCCATATTAAACACTGAATTCTCCCAATAAGTCCCGATGTACCTGTTTTTCATGCTTGGATTTCCCAGTGCACAGTAACCGGGACCAATAACTTGTCCAGTTTCTCACTTGAGAAAGGAGACCTTGGCATGTCAGTGTAATCAGAAGCATGATTATGTGAATCATAAGCGTTACATAGACTTAAGAGGTGCTTAGGGATTTGGGGGCAGGTTTGGTTTTGTTTTTTTTTTTCGCTTTACCTCTGGCATTTTGCCTGCTTGGCCCTTAACAGTGTCCGAATTTTGCCCACTAGGAAACCTCTCTATATTGCTAGTGACAGATTGTTTTTATTTTGTAGTATTTATTCATGCTGTGCATTCTTTGGGAGAGCAGTATTTATGATTCCCTTTATGGAGCCACGTTCTGTTCGTGCTTGCCCACGCGTGCACCTTTGGTTAACAGGGCGCTGGGTGCGGCACTGCTGCCGAGGAGGAATGGTTTTCGTAAAGTGGAGAAGTGGGGGTTTTGGCAGCTGCCTTCTGTTCCTGCCTGCCGGCCTTCCTCTTTAACCCTACGCTAGGTACGAACTCTGCTGTTTCTCCTAACTGCGCAGTGGGGTTCCTGCTCCCCCATATCCTGTGCTAAATGAATTTGTAAATACATATAAGCAAACACTTTCAGGTCCTCTGTTGAAAAGCATGGTATTAAGCTTTAAGCATTACAGATATATCTGTTAAAATGCTAGCTGTCCATCAGCAGCAGGTGTTTTCGTAGGAATGAAAAAAATCCCGTTTCTAAGAAATCTACAGTAGAGCCTTTGCCAATCGGTTGTAAACAGAGTGGTGGTTTCTTGGGGGTGTTTGTTCTTCTTGAGTAACAAAGTTCAAACCTACCTCTCGCTTCTGACTGATATGTCGAGGGAACATACGTGAGAGAGATGCTCGTCATTCCCCTCCTGGAAGTGTGGCACGGAGAGTGCAAGTGGATATTTTATGGTTACTAAATAAATATAGTGTGACCCGTGTATTTAACTATTGATGTCTGGTTTTGGTTTTTTTTAATTTTTTTTTTTTGTAAGAAAGAAATTGCTCCACTTAAAGCCTGAGATTAATTAAATCCTCCCACAATGGGTCACATTTTAGCCTTGGCCTCTGTTTCCTGTGACCGTGATGCTTAGAGATGTAAGGTTGGGTTATTCCATCATCTTGACATAGCCCTGTACTCCTGGCTATTTTCCAGAAATGTTAAAGAAATATTTTTCCCCTAAAAATAACAGCTTTCGAATTTATTTTTTTTTTCCATTGAGAGATGCGACAATACAATCTGGTTGAGGCCAGATTGCATCAGTCTGGTGAATAAATTAGGTTTGTTATAGCACTGCATATCCCCATTTTTCTTGTGCTGTGAGCTGATATTCTTTGTTGTATCTCTGAGTTTAGTTTACTAAATGCTCTTGAAAAACTCCTTACAAGTTTGTGCTTCATGGCATGAAAAACTCTAAATTTTACTTCTAATTGCAATTTTTATTGAGTTAAACGTTTGTAGAAATATTGAGTGTGTTGACTGTCCATTTAGAAACGTTCCGAGGTGCCCTTTAAACTGCCTCTGTTCTCTCTACAAAAGTTCACCTCCCACCACCAAACCGAGTAGTTTATGGAGTCTTGCCAGTGAGAAATCTTAAGGGAAAAACACTGTGTTCAGAAAACGCTGCTGTATTCGGAATCCTAGGACTTGTTCTAAAAATAAACTTAATTGAAAAGATTTGTTTTCTTTTCTAATGTAGTTTACATCACTGTTTTATTAATATTTAAATAACAGAATGTCGTAACCCAGAGTACAGAAATACCTCTGTACAGAGCTCCCACCAGAATCTTGGAAACCTTATATATGAAGCATTATGATATTTATTTTGCCACTTGCAATTTTATTGGGTTAATGTTGCAGTACAAAGGAAGATGAAACTCTGGGCTTCTTCCAGAATGAAAACCAGATGATTAACGGGTTAAAAAGGAAAGTAATTAATTTTACTAAGTCATTCTGCATACTCGGGAATAAGGCTTTATTTGCCAAGGTTTTCACTTGTGAGAATCTCTTTAGAAATTACTTGGAAATTTTTGCATTTTTCCCCCAAGCCACCAAAAATCTGATGCTTGAACACAGAGTAAACCTGTCATTTTTCTTTGCATCTGTAATATTGCAAATATAAATGAAAAAATGTGCATGTGATATGTTCTCAGGTGCAAAATGTAAAGTCAGGTTTGAAGAACCTGGCCCTACATAGCTTGTACGGGTGTTTTGGTGTAACATGTTTTTAATGTAGAGCTACCGAAGGGTATGCATTTTAATTCAGTAGGAATTGATAAAATTATACTTCTTTTTGTGTTAACTTCTCTACAGCAGACAGCTAATGCTAAGCAAAACCCTCTGAATTTAGACATGGGTAGCAACAGGCAGTTTTAGAGTTTCCCATTGCTATGTGAGAAAGTGGAGGGCTGCTGACTGCTTGTCTCATTTGACTACCAAGAGCTGTATCAATGTGATACAGCCAAGGTTTCCTTACAGGTGTTTTTCCTGGGTACATGGGATGGAAATAAGAAATTTGCATTGCAGAAATTTGGTAAAATGGCTTCTGCTTGATGGAAGAAGTGGTTTTGCCTGGCTTTTGGTTCCAACCCATTTTACGAGGAGCGTATTTAGTCTTCAGAAGCCTCTTTTCCTCCGAGACTTGGATCAGAAACTGGGATGTTAGCCAGAGGTGGCCACCAACAGTGTCCCTGCCTTGGTGTATGCCCTTGCAGAGGTGGTGGGGAGGGGATGGCGGTAACTAAGAAATATTTTTCTCTCTCCACATAAATACTTTCTTGTGATCAAAGAAGGGCGCGTCACTGCTTGAGTGAGCTGGGTCTGGATGGCAAAGTGGGCAGCCAAATTGCGTGCTGGCTGATGAGCAGGTTCATGGTTTGGTAAATCTTAGCTCACCAACTGAAGAATTGATCCAGAACATAAAATAAAACTGCCTCCTGCCTTGTTTCTTGAAAAATGCCACTAAGTGACAGAAGAAACAGGTTTTTCACATCCTTCCTTCTTCCCTGGCCCTGGGCTGTGCTTTGAGAAGACTATATTCAACTAACCTGTCTTCAGCCTTTTTAAAGGCTTCACCAGCTGTTTGTCAGGTAGTTGGAGAGAAACTAAAATCGGATATTTTATTTTAAAATATAAAACCGGATGCTCTACTTGTCTGTCAGGATCACAGAGTAAATACAGGTTAATTTTTTGTCACTCAGTGTGGTTAGAAATTAATATGCATGAATGCCTTAAACAGATTTTTCCTTCTTATATTTAAAGGATGGAGCCTTTTAAAAACCCTTTCCTCCTTGCAGTTCTGTTTTAATATGAAGACTGTTGAATCAAACCTTACACCCTGACAAGAAGCTGAATATAGATACAGCAACTTTTGATAAATTATATTTTTAATTTGCAATGATTTCACTCTATTAAACAGAAATTGCCTAGCTTCCTATCTGTTTCCAAATAATTATCATTCTATATTATTTTTCAGTAATTTGAAGTGAAATAATTGGATTGATGCAAAACTACAATGACTGGCTTGGAAATTAAAATCACATTTTTCCAAAGGAAAAAATGATTTTTAGTAAATTCGGAGTTGCAGCTTTAACCAAAAGGTTATGGCAAGCTGGCATCTCTTCCAGTGGCTACCTTGGGTATATTAATGTGTATCTATTGAGTGCATTGATTTATTTTTCCTTTTTTCCCTGCTGTATTGTCCTCCCATAACCTGGTATGATTAGTATAAATGTGGTCATGAAAAAAATAGGTGCTTGATAAATTCAGGCGCACTGAATCTAAGGTAAGTTTAACATCATCATGAACTTGCTTCCTAACAGGTTTATGACATAGGTGTTGTCTTGCAAAGCTTGAGTGAGAGTATGGAGCAATTTGGGGACCAGCCAGGGATTTCTATTTGGCTTTTGAGTACTAAAGTAACAGACAAGTGGTGAGCAGTGGTGCTTTATAGTCACTTTTCAAACAATTACTTTGTATGTGTGTATAAACGTTTCAGTTTTGTTATTATTTGATAATTCGGTGTATAAACTGGAGGATTTTCTTGAAATAATTTTTAGCTGTATGAGAAAATAAGAGTAGACTAGAAATGATGGCAAAAGTGAAAGCTTTTCTTAAGGCCAAAGGAAATCATATTCATTACTTTTTTAAAGTAAATCATTACTTAAATGTGATAAAAATGAACCATTTGGAGACTATATATTTGTTTCAGCTCCCAGCATCCATCGTTGGCTGTCCTATTTGAAATGCTGTTGAATGTGTTTGTAGAGGTGAAACTTTTAATGGACTTTTTTTCCCCATAAACTTTCAGCTGTAATTTTGCTGATGCTATCAGAAGTTGCATCACCCTATTTTATTATAAAGGCATTTTAAGAGTTTTAAAATATCTAATTATCTAATATGGCAATGTGACAGACCAGCAGATGGAGACAGAAAATAAACTAGACTGTGGTTAAGCCAAGTTTCTTGTATCTGGAGTCACCTCCACTTAAAAAATCGGTACATTTTCATTTTTCAGCTGTCCAGTGCTTCAGATAAGCTGCTGTTTTTAGCATACAGCCAACTTTAGCTGTTTGCCAGAGACCTTACCTCTTGCCGTGGTAAGATCACTTAGCTAGAATCAATTAGATGATGGCCTTTCTTTTTGTTTTCATTCTCCCCCTCCTTAGGCTGTGCAGAAAACTCACTGTCCTTTCCTGTTCATCTACCTTTTTGGAAGAGGGATCAATGTGTGTGACATGAGAGCGAGAACTTTCCTTGTTATTTTTCCCTGCATCCCTTCCCTAAAAATATAATTTCCCTGCTTTCTATAGCAGTAGCATGTACATGGTGTGTAGTTCCTCAAAATTCCCATGAAGCTGTCTACGACTTCATGAAACTTCCAGGAGGTTTCTCAAGCTTTCCATGAAGTTGTCTACAGCTGGCGATTTTTATCCTAATTCCCACTTATGTTTGGTTTATTATTTTTTTTTTTGGGGGTGTGTGTGTGGTTTGAACCTGCTCATCCTGGACAAAGACAGGTGCCACAAAGAGAAGATATTTTTTCAGCATGACAGAAAAAATCTGGTCTCCCAATGTCTCCTACGGAGGAGGAGGAGGTGGAGATATGGCCTCTCTGTATGCAGATATGCTTGCAGCATAGAAAATTTTTGTGAGCATTGTATGTATCACTGGTGCTCACGAGCTCACACTCACGTATCCATATGAAAACCTCCTCTTCTTCCATAGTTCAGTGACACTGGAATCTATTCTTTATGTTCACCTCATGTATATGTAAGAATTTTACTTAAGCCCTTTAGTCTGGTTGTAAATGTTCAACAAGACTGTGTTTCCTTAGGAAGCTATTTTAACAGTAAATTTTAAATGCTCCTCTGATGAAGGATATTGTTAAGCTGAAGTAAACCCAAGGAAATGCCATTTCTGAAGATTTATTGAAATAATAATTTGGCATAAAGTATCTGATTAATGCAAGTGTGGGGTGAAAGTTTCATTTGAAATTGTGACAGAAATGCACACCTAGCATCCAGACTTTTCCATTTTTAACAGGTTACTGAATTCTAATATTTTCTATTTCACAACTGGAAAGGAGCAATTAATTGAAGTAAAACACTTTTGTGAGTTTGAAAATAGGAAGAAATGTCAAAGCCTTCAGAATTTTAAGTGTGCTTTTATATTCATTTTCGAAATCACTTTTCCCTGGTGATTCTAAATTTGGGGACAGCTATTTGTTTTTAATTTAAAATGGCCTGATGGCTTGAAATTAGCCAAGTTACACAGAATTGCTTTTGGTTTCCCGGTTGCATAAGCCTACCAGGAAGGTTGTGAGAGGTCATACTGCTGGGGAGAGCGTGGCTGCAGTTTGGGTGTGCTCTGGCTGAACTAATCAGAAAAAAAAATGTTTGTTAAACAGGGAGTGGTTCTGTGTTAGCTTTTGCATGAGGAGAGGTACTACTTGCATCTATTTTTCTCTGTTTTCTAAGACAATGGGAGAGGGCTCAGTGAATGTAGTTATTGAGTGTCTTTTGCATTGCAAATGGCTTTAATTTATAGGCACCTATAATATTTGTCTTTAGGTTCCTGAAGTGCCATAGGCACGTAATTTTATAAAATTCACAAAAGTGGAGCTTGGGACCTGCTGTTCCACATTATTGTTACGAGTAACATAGCAATTTGAGAAAGTAATATTACTTCAAACATAGTTCCTCCTTATTCTTGTCGTCTTTGCTGATAGATACTTTTGGTAAACTTCATATGAAGTCCTTCGCAAGATGGGATGTACTTGGAGTTGTCCTTTGCCCTTCCCTTGCAGTCAGCAGTCCTTTTACTTGCAGAGAGGGAAGATGGATAACCTGAGAATATATTCTTTCAGCAGCGAAAGGTAGATCTAGACCTACTCTGGATCAAGCAGAGCTGGAGGAAGCAATTTAGCAAAGAAGCTGTTGCACCCCTAATTTTGTTGTGTAGATGGAGGTGCAAATTTCTGATGGCAGTAAATAGAATATACTGATTTGCATATTCCACAGTTAGAGACATGACACATCAGTGGAAAAAAACCCTGTTCTCTATGTGCTTGAAGGCTTTTATTAACCAGCCTTACCTAGTACAGGGATCTACTTTATTGGGGCAACTGGGGAACAAGAGAAGAAAAATTGTGCAAAAACCTCTTTTTCAGATGTGCCAGAATATGGAGCTTTTCACAAGTGAGATATTAAAATTACATGATGATGAATGTATTACACCTCTACATCCCCCTGAAATTATTATGTTTCAGTTAAAAAAACCCCCACACTTCTCATAATGTTTTCAGATTTTTTTTCTACTTATGAAACTCGTCTTCCATTAGACTTTGTGAAACATACGAGTCTTGCGGTATGAATACTCCGATTTTTAGAACATTTGATCATAAATATTTTGAACCAGCAATGGATAATGAACATATTTTGGTAAACTGTGGATCTTAACATTCCTTTTTAAAGATATGGTACTGTTCTGTGTTAGGAAAACATAGAAGCAGATGGTATAAGGATAATACTTCTGTTTCTGGAGGTCATGGCTGTAAAGCTGGGTCTTCTAATAAGCAAAAAGTAGTGCTTTCTCTATGAGTTACGATCATTTGGTTTATATCCATTGCAGGATGCATTGAAAATAACCTGGCACACTGTAAAACACGTGGCGATCAAACTGTGTACAAAGGCTAAATAATGACTTCCTCACCTTCTCTGATGATGGAGGCGTTGTCTGCACGTCATATCATGGGAAATTCAGGTGTTGGAATGTTAAAGGCTTTCCAAGGTTACTTAGTGAATCAGTGGGGAGGGTTTTTGAATCTGGAAAGCTTGATTCCAGTCTTGGTTTTCTAAAACAAACCCAACATTTTTTTACTCCAAGATACATACTTGGTAATACATAATTTCTTTAGACTTATTCAAAATTACACCTGCCTAACCAATGAATACTGTAATCACATCAATACTTGGTTTCCTGATCTAGCATATTTTGTGCTCTGAGCCACTTAATTTTTTAAAACAGGTGTGTATTTTCTAAGCAAGAGAAGTGCTTTTACCATTATATTAAATAATGTAGTCTTTAATTCAGAAGTATTTTCTGTTGGTATGTCAGAAGGCAGTGTGGAAGAGCACAGTGTGGGCTAGCATTTTATGGAGTTTGTTATTTCCACATTCTCACATTAAATACATTTGCATTTCTTAAAAAAATTGTGAACAGTTGATATTGGAGCTGTTCTCCTGGAAATGGAATGTAAAGGTCTTGAATTTGGATTCTAGCTCAAACTAATTGAAACCCTCAGTCTGTCCAGCTTTATAATTATGAAGTGAGTGGAGTATGCAGTCTGATAACCTCTTTATCATAGACTTGATATTAATTTGTCAAATTTGACAGTTCAGAAAACCGTTTTGGACTTTATTCCTTCAGAGCTAGGGTTAGACAAGTGCTCTTGTGGAATTTGTTCAGCCAGTGTTTGTGCAGCGAGGTTTTGCAGCGAGGTTTTGGGTCTGTGAAACCCAAGAGAAACTTGTGTCATTGTGAGTGTGGGGTCAGAGTGTGATTACTCTTACTTCTTCATCAGGAATCTAAACAAACTATATCAAAAAACACCAAAAGCTTTCTAGTATAGTTTGTTAAAATTCTTTCCTAGTGCAGCTTATAATTCTTCAGACAACTGATATACTGGCAAAAAATTCAGTTTGCTAATATATCTGACTTTCACAGCATCTGTGAAAGTCTGTTGTCGTACAGACGTGTGTCATTACAGCTCTACCGCTTTCTAATGCAACTAAAATGGAGTGGTTTTGAAATTGCTGTCTTTAAAACTTCAGTGAAAGCTGTCAGTAGATTTTTCTTCTGTTTCTGTTCTTTCTCTGGGCTTTGAATGTTTTCTGCTATAGTACCCATGAGTTCACAGCCTTCTTCAAGGAGTAAACCATTAATACCTCATGTGCTCCTGGGTAGCAGCTAATTTTCCAGCTCTTGAGCAATTGCTAACAGAAAGTTTCACATGGATAGCTTTAGAGGAAGAGGTGATGTGTAGGAAGGGCACCCAGTGGCCCCATAACCACTGTCTGCTCTTCTCTATGCCAAATTTTGTGTTCTTTACGTTTCTTTGTATTTATATGTTTGAATTTTCTCATATACTAGGTTTGCTTAAAATATTTTAAAATTTATTATATAAACAAATAAATAGTGTATTAATTATGTTATTATAGTCTTTCAGGTACTTTGGAGGGCCTCACATTCATGAGGATGTTCTTTAAACAGTGAAGTAACCACTTTATAGCCTCCAGACTGTTTAACACGTCCAGGTGTATCATGCATCTAATTTTTGCTCTAGAAATGGAATGTATGGCTTAAGAAATCTTTGATAGTCATCTCCAGGCAGAATTTTACATTTTCCTACTTCCCATAATGCGACTGATAGTCTATGCTGCTGCAGCCTTGGGAGGTATGAGGAAATTGCAACAGAACGATAAGAAATTCAACTATTTCCTATATGCAGCAGTTAATATATTAACAACTGAGTTTTTTGTCCCTTCCTTTGCGTTCATTCGTGAATGAAGAGATGAAAAAGAGTTTTGAAATTAGAGTGTGGCCAGTAAATGCCAGCATTTGAGGTAATGCCAGAAATGGCTATATGACGCCCTGGTGCCCCTGCCAACCAAATGAAATTGCCTTCTCCTGGCCCTGAGACCTACATGGCTTCTGCTATACAGGAGTAGATTCACTGCATTTATGACACTCTTATTGACTCCCTTAAAGCTTTTAACACTGACAAGGGAAGCAGCTCTTACTCCTCAAAATGAAGTTTGAAACATGCAGGTTTACAGATTTAGATAAAGTGCAGAAGGGAAGCGTAGGCTCTTGATCTATGTTGTCTGTAACAGTTGGAGGCAGGGTAAGATGCAGCCCTCTCTTCAGCAGATAATCAAAGAATCACAGAACGGTAGGGGTTGGAAGGGACCTCCAGAGATCATCTTGTCCAACCCCCCTGCGTGAGCAGGCACACCTAGAGCAGGGGGCACAGGACCGCGTCCAGGCGGGGTTTGAATGTCTCCAGGGAAGGAGACTCCACAGCCTCTCTGGGCAGCCTGTGCCACTGCTCTGGCACCCGCACAGGAAAGAAGTTTTTCCTCATATTTAAGTGGAACTTCCTGTGTTCCAACTTGCGCCCATTGCCCCTTGTCCTGTCATCAGGCGCCACTGAGAAGAGTCCAGTCCCATCCTCCTGACACATGCCCTTCAGATATTTATAGGTATTGATAAGATCCCCCCATAGTCTTCTCTTCTCCGGGCTGAACAAACCCAGGTCTCTCAGCCTTTCCTCATGAGGGAGATGCTCTGGATAATGCTGGAGCTTTCAGTGATCAGATCCAGGCTAAGCTGGTTTTCTTTCAGGCTTCTTCTTAAGTGCTTTTTTTTCTGTAGGGGACCTTTCTTGAGATTGGGAGAGCGAACTTTATTAGGGTTTTTGCATCAGTTTTTAGTACCTTTTAGCATTTTGAAATGGTCAAGTCATTTTGTATGAAAAAAATCTTAAGGTATGGAGTTTTTTTTTCTCTAAGCCAGAGCAGCTGATTCCTGAAGAATATTGTGCATTGATTTACACAGATACGATGCTATCTAGGTTTTAGCTTATTCATTTTGTGGTCAGGGTTTTTTGTAGAAACATATTCCTAAGAAAATGCATTAAAACTGTTTTCATTCAGTCATCTGGAATGCCCAACTTGACTCATTTATTTAGCATTAAGCAAGGATATACAATATGACATGGGAAGTGAGATCAGAGAAGTTCATTAAAAAGTAATGGTGTGTTTCCTTGATTGATCTACAAGAGTGGGCTGTAACATGAAAAATTCCATTTACAGAAGCAACTTCATGGTTTGAGCGGGGTGTTGCATAAAATAGAAGCAGAGTAACTGGATGTGGGAAATGAGTCAATCCAGTAGTTTGAGAATGGGATTAGGATTTCGATTCACTGTTCTGTTGGTGCTGACTCACCATGACTTTACGCAAGTTGGTTAAGTTTTCTACATATCAGCAGCTCAGCCTAAAAATACACTATTCCTCTTACCTTCTTTTACTGCCTGCAAGCTTTGAGTGTTGCAAATGAAAGGGCAGAAGTACTTTAAAAAATTCTAAGAAATTTTCAATACTCGTCATGTTCTTAAAACACTCTGTGTGTTTTTTTTAAGTTGCATTTTCCTGTTTTATTACTATTTTGCAATGTCTTTCTCTGCTGCACTGTGGAGAGCTTTACAAAGGGGAAGAACTGACTCTTTACCATATTTTACTGTTAAAGCAACTGTTTTGTAAAAGATTTAGCAAACACATAAAGTTAAAACCAAGAATGGCTTTTCTAATCCCCTTTGATTATGGTAATTTTAAGCCTGTTTAATACAGGCATTTCAGTTACCAACATAGTTGTGCCAGCACAAAGTCCTCGGCCTCATCTGGTTTAGGAAAAAGGGTATTAACTAACAAATGAAGCCCTTAGGTATTAAAGTGGCAATATTATATTAATTAATATTAAATAATTAATATTATATTATCATAAAATGGTAAAATTATTCAGATAAAACAAGGTGACATTGTAGTTGAAATTCCTGTTTAAAAGCAACCTCCTATTCTTCAGAGAGAGTTGTGTGGCAAATAAGTTTCATGCTTTTGAATTTTGTCATGTTCAGCGTTAACCACTGGAGATGATGCTGCCCTCACTTTTCCACCCTGACTTACCATGAGATGCCTTGCCCCATTCTGACCTGGTTTTTTCTTCCTGTGTTTTTCTTGGGTTGTTGGAGCTGAATTTGCTCTGTTGAAGAATTATATCAGACGTAGCTGTTGATTTAATGAATCATCCTGACAGCAAAGAAGTTCTTTAGCTGGGGATTAAGCAAAATAGGAATGTGATGCTTTTGCTTGAGGGTAAGAGTGACTGCACATTAGGTTATGGACCGGCTATTACTCTTTGGTGTCAAACATTCTCATAATCTGCATCAATTTTCAAGTCTGGGCAAGCCCTTAACAATACTTCTTTCGATTTTAGTACAAATACTGCCTGTACACAGATTATAGGAAGGCTGTAGTTTATTGACTTTGCAATGTATTACCTGCGAAAGCAGTGGGGAAATAAAGGTTGGAGAGGAACAAATTGGTAGCCTGTAGCTCAGCTTGGCTTGCCAGCTCCAAGACTTCTTTCTTTTCCTAACTGTATTCTCTTGGCAGTCTCTGACCATGTATAACAACGTTATCAAATGCATTTGGGACCCCTACATGTGTAAAAGTAATATATATTTGTAATATATGTTGTTATATATATGAAAGATAAAATACATTTGAGTAAAATAAAAAGTCTGTGAATCAACATAGCTGAATAAGAACAAATCATGTGGCACAACCAATTTGTTATAAGGCTTAGCTGCACTGTATGATCTTGCATGCACTTATAGCTATTTATGTAGCAAGTAACCAGTTTCACGTTTTTTCGCCTCTGTTATGTTTGTGTGCAGTAGAAATCTAATAAATATTTATATACTTATCTTAAAAAAAGGTAAGTGACTTTCACAAGACCAACTCTTGTGAGTTATTTATGATACTGGCTGATGTAACAAAGAGAAAAAAAGATTGACCCTGTTTTACACTAAAAAGAGAGTAGGAATTAACCTTTCTTTTTATAAAAGTAAAGCCCGAGCATCATCTTTTATGTATAGAAAATTCAAATCTATACTTAAGAGACCTGGGTTTGTTCAGCCTGGAGAAGAGAAGACTGAGGGGGGGATCTTATCAATACTTATAAGTATCTGAAGGGTGTGTGTCAAGAGGATGGGACTGGACTCTTCTCAGTGGTGCCCGATGACAGGACAAGAGGCAACGGGCACAAGTTGGAACACAGGAAGTTCCACTTAAATATGAGGAAAAACTTCTTTCCTGTGAGGGTGCCAGAGCAGTGGCACAGGCTGCCCAGAGAGGTTGTGGAGTCTCCTTCCCTGGAGACATTCAAACCCCGCCTGGACGCGGTCCTGTGCCCCCTGCTCTAGGTGTGCCTGCTCACGCAGGGGGGTGGGACAAGATGATCTCTGGAGGTCCCTTCCAACCCCTACCGTTCTGTGATTCTGTGAAGGCCAGGAGTGACTAACAACTGACAACTTACTGTCTTGCCTTAGCAAAAATGTTTACTATTCTCTAATTTAGGGATTGAAAATGTCAGCTTTCGGTAAATGACTGCCATAACTCTTGTTATATATTTACTCACTAAATGTTTATTTGTGACTGTTCTGTTTTTCCACAACAAATCCTTTATAGAACAAAAGGATAACTGACAATACTTCTTCCCTGAGTCTCCCAAATCTCAGATTTTGATACTGCAATTGGCCACATGTATGCACGTTATATAGTTAAAGTATATATGCCATATAAGCATCAAAATCTCACTGCAGAAATGCACTTATTTCACACAGCCACTGTGCTTGTGTTGCTGTGGGCTGCTGGGTGCAAGACACTGTACCTGAGCATTACCATCACACTACTACCCCCACGTGGTCATTAGTTATAATCCAATTTTTATAAAAAGGAATAAAAGCTTTTGTGGATTATTTTCATTTAAAAGGAAAATACCATCTTTAGAAGGACACCGTGTTTTGTCTTTTATCTTAATATTTGGTCAAGACATTACATGTAGAGTACTGAGAGATTATAAAAATCAGCATGTGTTCTCCTATCACAATGTTGTGACAAAGTCAGTGTTACTTAGGAAGCTGCTGTAAGACCTGGATTTTCCAACAGCTTTTATGGCTTGATTAGAGAAAGAACACCTGGAAATTTCAGGTATAGAATCTAAAATCATTTTAATAACCTGTAAAATATAAAATGGAACATGTATAAATAAGATTAACATGAGATTTCATTGGCATCAGCTATTTTATATTAATATATTAGGTGCAGTATTTACTTCTAAAGTAGTTTTTATGTCCAGAACAGTCTATGCATTGGAAGTGTCAGTGACATCCTGTTATGTAAAAGCGTGGTGTAAAGACCAAGAGTACTCAGAAGGATGAATGATATGTAAGAGACGTTAATGAAATAAATGCTTGGTTCAAAGCAACTGATAAATTCTAGGAATATTCTTTGTTTATATGACTTGCCTGTTTATTGTAGAAAGTAGAATTACTAATTATAAACGAGTTTATTATCTCATTTCAGGACATATGTAGGCAGGTGTTAATTATGCAGAGCATGAAACGCTTACATTAAATTAAGAAAATAATTTTTATTGTTTCCTAATAATTTCTTGTCATCGCAATATGTAATAAATTTTAGAAATTATTACAATGTATTTTTTTGAAACACTACAGGAAACTTTTTTGCTTCATAATGATTTATTGCTTCATAATGATACCTTTTAGAACTTATAAAGGATTAAATAATTTTTGTGCATGCTATTGATATACCTTTAAAGTCAAAACTATCGTTGTCATATCTAAATTCTGAATTATATGAGAATTCCTTAAAATTAGTACCAAGTTGGTAGTGGAGCTGTCTTTGTGTCTTGTAAGCTAACTCATTTGGTTATTGGGACTGTATATTCTCACCTGTATGGGGGTCCCATGGAAAGGTAATGCCTAGGTCCTTCATACAGACAGCTTCCGTATTATCTTCATCCTCACTATTGGCACAATTATAGCAAGTAATTTCTAGGATTAATTAGTCTTTGCCAACCATTGAGACCTGGAGTAACTCTGTTGTGTCTTGTACATAAAATTTAGCATCACGTGGTTATGCTAGGGCAGGGTGTGGTGGAGAAAGCTTTTTCTTGTGTCAGTTTCAAGAACCTTTCTCTATGTTCCTTAAACACAAAAGGCCGGTCAGTCATCATCATTTGTTATTCAAATCCTAATTTGTAGATAACAATACATGAATCATTCTTAAGAGACAGCAAATAGAATTTTTCTGTATCAATATTATCTACCATCTGTTCTGAAATAAACAGTGGTTCCCACTTTTTCATTTGTTTTCCCAGTTTTTACTGTTAACATATCCAATTATACTCTAGTTGGACTCTGCTCATAGATTATTTCTCTTTCACACTAGAGAAATGTTAGTGTAATTTTAAAATTGGCTGTATTTATACATTTTGTGGATCTTCCTCAGACAACTGGTTAGAACCAGTTTCCAGGTATCCTTAGAACAAGAATATTCTGCTTTGCTTACCAGTAGGTGAGTTATCACTCTCCTGTTTAATACTGCTGGGGCTTGCTTATCCAGAAAGGTGTCCCCCCTCTTGATAGCAAATTAGTGCACATTCTCCCTGTGTTTCAATATTGATCCTATTTGTTCATTGGAAACGTTTCTAGGTAGGTGAATTAAAAGCTAAACTCAATTGCATTATTTCAGTGACACCATGTATCAAATGATAACCAATGTTGTTAACAAATTTAAGCGGAGACTCCAAAGTGTAGTTTTTCTGAATCGTTGATTATTCATAATGAATATGATTATTCATATGAATAATTTTTGATTATTCGTAGCATATGTGGATGGTTACTGTAAATCAGAGGATGTAGGCTCACACTGCAGGAGACCCTTGCTGATTTGTGTGTTGCTTTTCCCATCATTGGCAATGATGCTAGACTTAATAATCCTGTCTTTTTTCTTCCTTGTCCTTTTTTTGTGCCAGTGCTGCTTTAAGGATCCTCTTTCTCATTTCACACATATCACGCCACTTTTTTCTCTCCAGTGAAATGTCTTCATCTCCTTTTGGTATTCAAACAGCAATATAAATTTTGTTGCTCCTTAGTTAAAAACTGATGTATTCCTTCCTCCGGGTGTCTTAGTGCATACTTTTTGTATCTTGATTTAGTTTTGTTTAAAGCTGCAGGCTCTTTGGGGTGGTAACTCCTTGTTTTGTGCCCTGGACCAGATTCAGCCCATTTTTGGTCCAAATATAAATGGCACCAGAAGGATGCTTCAGGGCACAGCAGGCTCTGCATTCATCTTTGGTGATTAAGGCAGCAGAAAGTAAAACTTCTTAAAAAAACCCCCACCAACCTGCAAAGAAAACACTTCTCACCCTCCAGTCACTGTGCTTTATGTGTCAGAATATTTATTTTTAGTTAT
>VZTV01008464.1:0-10003 GCA_013400875.1 Anhinga rufa
GCTGAGTTCACTCCCAACAGAACCCCTTTAAAAAAAGGCTTGCTTTACAGATCAAAGGTGTGGTAGAAATTTGTGATTCATCAAATCATGATATGAATGCAGAATTTCCTGCGTCCAGTCTTCTGCCTGATGAGTAGCTCTTTTTCCTTTACATAAGGAAGTTCATACATTAAGAATTTTCTAGATATGGATACCAGAATTTTTTATTTAGCAAATACAGCTGTAGGAGTCTGGCAGGGCATATTCCCCAATATTTCTATATCCAAAAGGATCCCAAAACTGGATTTTCTGCTAAAGTTCAGTTTTAATTGCTAAAGGTTCAGAAAGTTGTATAGTTAGCTTGAAATCTCCCCCTTTTCCATAAGCCACTTCCTGTTTGGAAGAAGCTGAGTTCATAAATGTGAAAGTTATGAGGCACTGCAGTATGGGGAAAAAAAAATGTTCATTTGTTATGGAGAATGAGGTCTAGTGTGTGGTCTGCAACAACTTGGATTTGCCAGATTAGTGGCAAGACCTTTTAAGGAATAAATGCTTTGTAGATAGTGTATCTAAATTAATATTAATAATTTGATTTTAAACTAGCTTAGTTTTGGAATTAGCATCTGGATTTAAAATGCCAAGTGGTTTCCCTGAATATATATTCTAAAATTAATCCTTCATGCTGTTTTTCTTTGATGCAGTATGTGGCTTTAAGCACCTACCGGTATGGCATCCTAGAGGGATATTGGTCTCACTGTTTGAGCAAGGCCATTTGGCTTGGCATCACTTACAATGGATATGAATCATGTAGTTTTGGAACATCTCTGTGAAGAGATTATTTGTCATATACTGAGAATAGCTCTTGCTTTCTTACCACTTCCACCAAAGATGATGGGACAGAACTCGAGAAACAGGGCAATGATATTTTTATTCTTTTCTCATTGTGTTGCTTAGAGGCACTTACTCCTGCTCCCACTAAAATCAGGGGAGGAGAGGTGGCTCATGCATTGTTTTCTGTGTTGGCTTATAGTTGTGCATTTCTTCAGAGAGAGATGATAGTCAAATGCTTTTTAAAGGTAAGCTTCTTAATAGGAGTTTTATATTGTCTTTTGCAAGCTTTTATTTTCTTATTTTCTTCTTTAAGCATGGAGTCATTGCTACAGAAGATGAAGAGTATTTTATTGAACCTTTAAGGAATGTAACAGAAGATTCTAGTAACTTTAATTATGAGAATGGTCATCCTCATGTTATATACAAAAAATCTACCATGCACCAGCAGCATCTCTATGATCACAGTCACTGTGGAGTCTCAGGTAAATGAGTATAAGTGTCATTGCTTTTAAAAAATTATAACTTAAGATATATTTTAAAATTTTGCTTGGTTCACATGTAGGACACAGTGGAGAATGTAGCAATGGGAATCCTCCTTATGGATGATGCAGTGTGCCCTGTTGAAAAGTAGTTTTACTTTTTTTTCCGATTAAGAGTACTGTGTCTTTCAAAAACTGAGGCACTGGGAGTAAGTCTGGTTTTATGCCTGTGTTGTGTACAGTGGTAGTAATGAGCACAGGCTTCCTGAAAATATGCTATAGATGTACTTCATTCTCCACTGGAAAGCATGATTGAGTGACTAAATATTACAGCTTAATGTTTAGTAAGTGTTCCATCTCATTTGAGGAAATTTGACATGTAATAAATGTGTTAGTATTATGATTAGTAATACATTTGGAACTGGAGTCCACATCTTTTGCGTTTATGGAGGTTTATGGTGTTTTGATACTGGCTTTTGGTTCAGTGGGTTAACACTATTCCGTAATATGGAATTTGTATGTCATTTACAGGTGCCTTATGGAAAGAATTGTGTAGTTTTGATTGAGAGATATTTTCCTTGTAAAGCAGTTTTAACTTCCACAAATACACTTTTCAAGTACTCTGACATGATTTTCACTAGATTAAACTGAAGCTGAAAGCTAATGTCTTGAAGACAGCATGGAGTAAATCTGGCAAGTTATTTTAGAGCACTAAAATAATGGATTTTTTTACACAATAGAAAAATGTTCTAACCTTATCATTTGTTTATATCTCAGAAAGAGCTTATTCTTATAAGTTCAGTCCTGGACAGTTGTATTCCATGAGATTCAGTGCACAGGGCAGGCAGACAAATACTAATCTTAATATAAAATCACTGTTCATTGATGTAACTTACTTCAGCTTCTTTTGGAGGTTGTAACTTTTAGTGGCACCAGCTGACTAAACTTACAGTACAGATTGTCTGCAAAGGCCCATGCTTGGGAGACAGTTTTTCCTGAGCATTTCAGTTAACTGTGTTTAGGGAATGTCAGACTTTATGCATGTAACTTCTGTTTTAGTTTGGAAGCATTATTCCATCAACGTACTTCTAATATTGCAAAAAATAGTCTCCTAGCTATTACAGCCTGCTAACTGGCTGAAAATAAGAGTACTAATGTATGTTCATTTTGTAGGGAAAGCTGTCACTTAAGCCTCTTGAAATAAGTGGAAGGATTATGAAATGTAGGATGATGCAATTTTTACTGTTAGTATATCCCTAGAAAAAGAAAGGATATTGTCTCTGTCAGATGTTGTCTTCTAGATTAATGCTTAGAAAGTCATTCTCCTCCAAGTGAGGATGAAGCAGCGGCAACTAGTTTGGTCAGGTTGCATTCAGATTTTCTGGCGACATCTGTCGTATGGGTCATGGGTTGATCAGAGCTATGCATCTTGCATGCATTTTTTATGAGATGTGGTAATATTTAGCATTTATTCCTTTGCATATTTGATGCTCCCTTTGTTCTTGGAAGGTCCTGTGCATTTCCTGAGGTTTCATATCTGTCACATCCTGAAGTCCTTAATTACTGAAATACTAAAGCACTGCTTTTTACAAGCCTGAGACTACTATTACGCTAATTTGTCTGTTTCTCCTTTTCCTGTTGTTCTGTATACTACTTTCACTCCATGAAAATTTCTGAAAAAATTTGCTCTCCCCAAAACTACAAGGTCTTACTTTTCCAGATGACATGCTATTTTAATGTTCTTCTCATGGGTACCAAAACATCTTAAACTTGTTTTCTGAGTACTCTTGCAGCTTTATCCCAAAGTGATATGGCATCCAAAGCATCCCCAGAATATCTAATAAGTAAAGCCAAATATTAATTTTCAGTTTCACAGCTTTCAGACCCTAGGATTAAAGCCGGGTTTACAGTAATCTTTGCGGCATTTGGCTGGTTTGGAAGTTTTGAGCAGTCCAGTTTTGTGCTTTAAAATGCAGTTGTAACAAACCTGTAGCTGCCTTTTAGCAGTATATAATTTATTTTGTCTGGAGACTGATTTTAACTTAACCTTCAGAACAATTTTGCCAGTATAATATGCTGTGAGGAATCTGCTTGTGTAGCTATGTCACTCTTCATAGTCTGGCAAGTTTCCCCTACTGTAACCTAGACCTAAATTTATCGTGTACCTGTTCTGTATCAGGGAAATGGTCAGGATTTTGAAGTGTTGATAGAGACAAGGGGAGTGTTATTTCAGACCTTTCTGAGAAAAATTGCAATAATTGATAGAAAGTGGTGTGGAGAATTTGGTGAAAGGATGATCAGAATTGGTTGGGATGAGCAAGTGATGGACTACTTCATAGCAGTAGAAGAATTATGGTGGATAATACAAGAGAAGAACTGTAGAGGCAGGGAGATTCAGATAACATGGGATAAATTTTCATAACCTAAATTAGATTTTAAGCAGTTAGACATAAGAATATTTAAAAAATAAAAAAAAGTTAAATTACTATTTCATGTATGTATCATCACCAAGTTAACTGTTTTATTAAATATAGCTGAAATCATTAAGGCCTTGGTAAGAAGTTGACCACCATCAAACTGCAATTGCTTCAATGGGATTTGAGGCCACTCGGGTATCTTGCAGAATGCTGCATTTGAGTAGGATTGAGAAACAACAAAAGTTAACATATGAAAGCTGTAGTGACAGATTGTTTAGGGATGGTTCTACTATATGCTGATGTAGTGGCTTTACTTGTACCAGAACTTATAGCCTGTGTATTCTAAAATAGAATCATAGAATGTTTTAGGTTGGAAGGCACCTTTAGAGGTCATCTAGTCCACCCCCCCTCTAGTGAGCAGGGACATCTTCAACTAGACCAGGTTGCTCAGAGCCCCATCCAACCTGACCTTGAATGTTTCCAGGGATGGGGCATCTACCACGTCTCTGGGCAACCTGTGCCAGTGTCTCACCACCCTCATGGTAAAAAATTTCTTACTTATACCCAGTCTGAATCCTTGCCCTATCGCTACAGGCGCTGCTAAAAAGTGTGTCCCCATCTTTCCATGTCTTTCCCGTGTTGGGGGCTCCAGAGCTGGACGCAGCACTCCAGGTGGGGTCTCACCAGAGTAGAGCAGAGGGACAGAATCCCCTCCCTCGCCCTGCTGGCCACGCTGCTTTTGGTGCAGCCCAGGACACAGTTGGCTTTCTGGGCTGCAAGCGCACGTTGTTGGCTCATGTCCAGCTTTTCTTTCACCAGTACCCCCACGTCCTTCTCAGCAGGGCTGCTCTCAGTCCACTCATTGCCCAGCCTGTATCCATGTTTGGGATTGCCCCGACCCAGGTGCAGAACCTTGCATTTGGCCATATTGAATCTCATGAGGTTTGCAAGGGCCCACTTCTCCAGCTTGTCCAGGTCCCTCTGGATGACATCCCGGACCTCTAGAGTACCAACCGCACCACTCAGCTTGTTGTCATCTGCCAACTTGCTGAGGGTGCATTTAATCCCTCTGTCCATGTCCCCAGCGAAGATGTTAAATAATACTGGTCCCAGTATGGACCCTGGAGGAATACCACTTGTCACAGATCTCCATCTGGACATTGAGTTATTGACCGTAACTCTTTGAGTGCAACCATCCAGCTAATTCCTTATCCATTGAGTGGTCCTACCCATCAAATCCATCTCTCTCCAGTTTAGAGAGAAGGATGCTGTGGGGGACCATGTCAAAGGCCTTAGAGAAGTCCAGATAGATGACATCCATAGCTCTTCCCTTGCCCACTGATGTAGTCANTCCTCCTTTCTACACATCTTAAAAATGGGTGCAGCGTTTCCCCTTTTCCCAGTCATTGGGGACTCAACCTGACTGCCGTGACTTTTCAGATATCACGGAGAGTGGCTTGGCAACGACATCAGCCAATTCCCTCAGGACTCTGGGATGCATCTCGTTAGGTCCCATAGACTTGTGTATGTTCAGGTTCCTCAGGTGGTCAGAAACCTGATCTTCTCTTTCAGTGGGAGAGACTTTGTTCCCCCAGCCCCTGTGTCATGGCCTATCCACTCGAGAGGTGTGAGAAAAGAGGTTGCCAGTGAAGACTGAGGCAGAAAAGTTGTTGAGTACCTCAGCCTTCTCCTTGTCTGTTGTGACCAGTTTGCCAGTCATGTTCGTCAGGGAGGTACGCTTTCTTTGACCTTCCTTGTCTGGCTGACATACCTGTAGAAGACCTCTTATTCTTGCAAGTTCAGCTCCAGCTGTGCCTTGGCCCTCCGGACCCCATCCCTACACAACCGGGCTGCATCCCTGTACTCTTCCAAAGATACCTGTTCCTGCTTCCACTGCTTGTGCATTTCCTTCTTGCCCTCTAGTTTGACCAGCAGGTCTTGACTTATCCATGCCAGTCTCTTGTCTTCCTTTCCTGATTTGTTACACTTGGGGATTGAGAGCTCTTGTGCTCTATGGAAAGTGTCCTTAAAGAACTGCCAGCTCTGTTCTGCTCCCTTGTCCCTGAGGGCAGTTTCACTGGGGGTCCTATTGACTAACTCCTTGAAGAGCTGGAAAATACAAATAGGCTTGTATATACATGAAATTCTTAAAATAGTAAGAAAAAACAGCACATGATGCTTCGCTTCAAAACATTCTAGTGGCTGTGTCTTACATAAGTAGCTTTCTATTGCATTTTGAGATCTGCTTCTGTTTGTGTTCTTGCCTCTCTCTCTATCTTCACCTCCACCTCCACCTAACATCTTTGGAGGACTGACTTAGGAAAACTTCAGTACCACAGTTGTGAACTCCATGTCTACGCATGTTTGGATTTCTTTTCAGTTGCAATTTAAAACCTAATTCCCTGCTTTCATATTATAAAAAATTATAATATTATAAATTTATAAAAGTCTAAATATAAACAGTCATATTATAAAGTTAATATAAATATTCATAATAATATATAAACTATGTAATTAAAATATTATAAACCCAGTAACTTTGGGGTTAATTACAATGTTTTTGTGTGTTTCTTTTTTTCTTTGCATTTTTGCTTTTTTTTACTTCCTGATAGCTATGTTCAATGTTAATGAAGTTTAATTTTTTTTTCTTTTTTAATCTAGGAATGTGGTAGAAAGATGACATAACTTGCCATAGAACTGATTTTGTTAAATATATTACAGACTTGTATTGACATGCTGTACCTTTTTAAGGAAAATTCAGTCAGCATTATTTAGTGTTTTTAAAGTAAAACAGCATAAGCATTGATACATCCTGGAGTGTGAGCCTAAGTATTCAGGATTGTTTCCAGCTTTCCCATTACTTTGAGACCATCTGAAGCCTAAGCTTCTCATCTGATAAGAAAAGCAGAAATGTTTGTTTTTGTGAAGTCTTCTGAGACCTTTGTTTGAAAGATGCTATCAAGATGAGTCCAAACACTTTTTTTCCTCTGAAAGTTTTCTGTATGAGCTCATCAGTTTTCAAATGTTTAGAGTAGATTTGCATCTTTGAGTGAAAAATTACGAATGAATGTGGAAGCAGTATTGCATTTCTAAAGTACTTCTAGCACTCTTAAGAGTATCAGAAACCCTGAAACATCACCATTTTTTATTTGAAAATGAAGAGTGGATTTTAAATAATTGTAGTACAGAAGCTGTCAGAAAATTTCAGACATTCCTAATTCACTGCTTAAGTGAGATGAAAATCTTTGAACAATAAAAACAACTTTGAATTTCCTACAATAGAGGTGAAAACCAGGAAAAAGCTTAGTCTTCATTATAGATTCCTCAACAGGCTTTAACACTTGATACAGTTTTTTAGAATAGATTATACCAATTGCATGAGAACAACTTTGTGAGTAGCATTTTTTAACTATCAGGTTTATTTTAATTTTTTGACTTTTCTAAGATGTGCACCACTTAAAGCCAACACTGTGGCCTCAAAAATTATGAAACACTCCAACAGCAGGAGTGCTGAAGCTTTGTATTGACCTGAACATACGTTCTTTGTTGTGTAGTTATTGGTCTCTGAAAATAGTGTGCTTAGTTGAATTGCATAAAGCATTGCTTTTTTATGGAAGGTACTGGTCCCATCTCAGCTCATCCTTAGCTGAACCCATTTTAGTAGAGGTAAGGATGCATCTCAGAAATTGCTCACTTGAGCAGTCTGGTTCAGACAATTATAATTGTATCTAACTTAACATTCTTATGCTTATCCATAACTAGCAAGCATACCGTAGATATTTTGAAATCCTACTTAGGTAAAACCAGACTAATAACATACTATGGTAATCCTAAGGTTGAGATCTGTGTAGGCCTTTGTGAAGAAGGGATATTCAATACACCCAACGATGCCACTTATACTGGGAAGGGTGGGTTCAATTCAATTTTGTCCTGAGGACAGGAATCCAAATTCCATTTGTAGTGTTGGTTTTGCTGGTAATCACAGCTGTTTGTGTTAACAATCCATCTCTTGCATGCAAGAAATATTTTTTCTATATATTTATGTGAAAGTTGTACAAGAACAACATATTTGAATTAAAATTAGTGTTAAAAATAACTATAGCAACTATCCCATGTCAGGCCATTTTAAACTTCCCATTATAGTTAATTCATGAGGTAGATAAAACATAATCTAATAACTTTCTGAAGAGAAAATTAATTTATTTGGCCCAAAAACTGTTAGGCATGTAAACATAATTGCCTAGTAATTAGAGTTTCACAGGAGGGAGAAAGCTTTTTTGGTGCCTTATCAGTGTGTTTAATTCATTATTATATTTTGATACCTTTTACCTTAATTTTGAATTTTTGGCTTCCAGTATGTTTTTTTCCTAATGTTATAACTGTTTTGTTCTTATACTTAAAATTCTGAAGTATGCTGGTGGTTAATTATAACTAATCTTTATTATTAACATAGATGTGCAGAAGCAGATCCATTAAGAGAGTAATGATGATTTATTATCCTAAGTCAAGTTAAGGAGAGTTGAGAATATTAGAATTCAAAGTTAGTTTTCCATTGTATAAGGTATATTAAAATAAAAAAAAGGTGATAAATTTAATTGTTCTTTGCCTCAAGAAAGACTTCTTTTTAGAAGCTTGAAGATGGTAATCTCAGCATAAACCAGCTGCATTTGAATGAGTTTTACTAGTTACCCTTCTGAAGTGTTTAATTATTTTTGTTCCTAGACCTCACAAGAAGTGGTAAGCCTTGGTGGATGAGTGATGCATCTGCTTTTCCAGCTTCGCTTCCAGTAAATGACACATTAAGTAGTCATAGTCGACAGAAGAGATCAGTAAGCCTTGAACGGTTTGTGGAAACGCTGGTAGTAGCAGACAAAATGATGGTGGGATACCATGGTCGCAAAGACATTGAACACTACATTTTGAGTGTAATGAATATTGTAAGTTTCATCCCTGTCTGTGTTCATATCAATATGTATGTACTGAAATTATAAAGCAACTGTAAAGTATTTATTTACTGGCATGAATAATGCTTTAAAATATGTATCAGATGGCAGGAATTAATAGTTGAAATACAGCAAATGTTAGGATTGCGGGGAAAAATGCAGTACTGTTTCTGTCAAGAAGTCTGCTGTGATCACTTAAATTGTTTGTCTTTTAATTTTAAATTCTAATGATTACATTTAGATTCTACAGTTATATCTGTTTAAGTCAGCTGTATAAATGCTTGTTGTGCTGGATAAATTATGAAACAAGGTATAAACAGTTTTGACTGAAAAATGTGTCCCAAGAAATTTGTTTTACTGAACGGTCTTTTTTTTTTTGTCCAAAAATAACTCTTATTCAGGTGATAATTATAACTAACATTATGAAATTACACTGAGCAAGAAAATAGGTTAAATTTTAACCATGTAGGAAACAAGTAGTGTTTCTTGTCTGACTTTGTGCCTTTTCTTATTTTCTGGAGGTCAGGTTGCCAAACTTTATCGTGATTCCAGTCTAGGAAACGTTGTGAATATTATAGTGACACGTTTAATTGTCCTCACTGAAGATCAGGTAAGAGCTGTTGCGCTAAGCTTTATATCCCTGAAATACAGGTGAAGTTATTGTGTAATATAGATTTAATTTAATTATTGCTTGAAATGGCTGCATCTGAGTACAAAACCTCTCTTGTAATCTTTCACTGCTTTAATCAAGATGAAACTGTTCAAAGGCTTATTTTCTCATGTATCATCTCAAAGATATCTGTTCTTACTTCACGTGAATATTAATACACCTTTGTTGTGCCAGACACAACCAGGATGTCAGTTTTATTTTTAGATCTATATTTCGATATTCTGATTTTTTTTATATTGACATAATCGTTATTAAAGTTGGAGCAGAAGGAATGCCTGTTCAGTAATACATAGCTGAACTTAGGGGCAATTTTTACAGAGATAAAATTTGGCAAGAAGAGTTTATTCCTAGAAACCACTGCTTCTAATTATAGTCCCATTTTAGTTTTCAAAGGCTTAACAACTGACCTTAGTAATTTGTTTGGAACATTTCTGGTATGCATGTTGTATTGCAGCCAAACTTGGAGATAAACCACCATGCAGACAAGTCCCTCGATAGCTTCTGTAAGTGGCAGAAATCCATTCTCTCCCACCAAAGTGATGGAAACACCATTCCAGAAAATGGGATTGCCCACCATGATAATGCGGTTCTTATTACTAGGTATGGTCATTATAAGTATTGTGTTTATTTTATTTTATTTCTCTAGTTTTCTTGTTCTTACCTTATATATATATATATATGTGT
>VZTV01008474.1:0-11103 GCA_013400875.1 Anhinga rufa
CCCCTTCTGTGTTTGCTGACTGAGCAATCTACTTGACTGTGGCGCCTTGCACATCAGAACATTAGTTCTCTTGACCTTCTTCTGAAAATGTTTGGTGCACTGTATTCACAGCAAGTCTGCTGGTGAGTTTCTAGATAATGTTAAATGATGGTGAGAATGAATTTTTGCTTCTAAATAATATTAAATCAGTAGCTTAAATTTGGCACTGGCAAAGATTTCTGTGCTTGAGACATGTGAAATTTAAGGTTATCCTAAAGGTCAGGGAAGGTGGATCTGACAGATGTGGAACATGCTAATGTAGACTGCTATTCATGAGACTTTACCAGTATTAGTGTGGAGCTGAGTGATGCCAGAGGCCCTACGTAAGTCATGTCCTTCCATGTTGTGCGTTTGGAGCTGTCTTGGCTGAACCCAGCACCTCCAGTAGTTCTTAAAGCATGTGGTACATCTGATTCTTCAAAGGGTCAAAGCATTGGACTTCCTGCCCTTTTTAAATCCACAGTCATGCTGATGAGTGACATAGCAGAGGACGGGAATCCCCTTCCTTCTGAAGGGGAAAGCCAAACATACCTACAGGGGAGAAACAGTGTCAACGATCTGTGTTTCCTGCTGTCTCCTGTGCATGTTCCTGTTATAGTTCTTCCTTTCACAGGAGGAGAGGCCTGGCCCAGTTTCTTCCAGGGTCCACTGGTGGTTCCTAGCTGATGCTGATCTGACTGATCTGGATTGCTTCTCCCTTATCCACAGCTACTCTTCCAAGTTCTTGATATGGCTTTGATCTAAAACCCATGCCTTTTGTCTTGAAGGTGCTCAGTCAGACAGTGAGGTCTCTTCCTCTTATCATCCAAGTGACATGAGCCTGGACCGTGGCTACACCTCTGATTCAGAGGTGTACACAGACCACGGGAAGCCAGGCAAGATGCATCGCTCAGTGACAGATGTGGATGTCATGAACAGTGGCTGGCTAGTGGTGAGTAGCCAATGGGCTTCTGGTGCTTGAAGGAGACTAATCCTAGCATGGTTGTGGGCAGAGGGTGTGGTAGGGAGAGAAAGAATAAGACAGTAGAAAAGAGAGCTAAGATGAGCTGACAATATAAAGGGAGGATGGGGAGGAGATGCAGATGGAGAGGAGAAAGCTTGGAGGCAAATGAGGAAGAAGGGGAAATGGATCCTACAGAAATGTCACTTGTTGGCCCTTTCAATGTGTGCATGAGGCACTGCTTGTTATGCTACCCTCTCCTACTACCCTCTTGCTGTTCCCTGCAGGTGGGGAAAGATGACATCGACACCTCCAGATCCACTGCTGGGCTCAGCAGGCTGGGGCCATCTCCTCTTGTCAACCAGTACAGCCTGACTGTGGGGCTGGATTTGGGCCCACACGACACAAAGTCTCTCATGAAATGCGTAGAGTCCCTGTCCTTCATTGTGCGAGATGCTGCCCATGTTACACCTGAGAACTTTGAGCTCTGTGTCAAAACGATCCGCATCTTTGTGGAGGCGAGCTTGAATGGGGGTAAGATGGCCCTTGGTTTGACAATCCGGGTTGGGCTTGGGGTGGCCAGTCAGCAAGAAGTGTAAAGTATACTGTCAGGGAACGAGTCCTGAATCCCCGGAAAATGGTCTGCTGTGAGAAAAGTGTCCTGGCTCCTGCTGGCAGCAAGCACCTTATTCTTATCCCTCTGGGGTGGAGGGGATGTCTGGAGTTGATGTGGAGGTAGCAGTATCAGCTGTTGCTGAAGGCTGTTCCTGAGGGGTGCTGGGTACCTCTTCAAACAGGTAGTTGCCCTTTCACAGGACAGTGCCCTCCACTGGCAATATAAAAAGGTGGCTGCTCTGTGTGTGTTGAAAGGCAGAAAATTTTTGTGGTGGAGTGCGTATATGGTGTGTTGCTGCCTTTTACCTACTAGGCTACAAGTCCCAGGAGAAGAGGGGGAAGAGCCACAGGTATGACAGTAAATCCAGTCGGTTAAAAAAAAAGCCAAAGGAGAGCTCCACACGGCGGTCACGGGTCTTGAGCCAGCACCAGGCGCACACACACAGCGATGAGGACGAGGATGAGAGCATCCCTGCCAGCTACCACACTGTGTCTTTACAGGTTAGTCAGGACGTAAGTATAGCAAGGATTTCCTCCTCTCCTTTCCCATACTCAGGGCCTTGCTAAGGAGTCGCTGGGATTCTTCATGGGGCAAGGGGGGGCTGCATCCTGGGTTAGTCCACAGTGGATGGTGGAGGGTGGCTCTGGTGGCAGCGTGTGGTTCTGCAGTGAAGGACTGCAATTTGGACAGGCAGAAGCAGAATAGCAGTGGAGAGAGAAGTTCTCTGAAAAGCAAGGAGGGTGGAGTCTGGAGCAGTGAGTCACTATAGTAGGTAAGATGGATGTAGATGAAGGGCATTTGGAGGCAGGAGGTTCATGTAGGATTAGTGGGGAGTCTGACAGGGCATCTGAGCTTGTGGAGAGAGGAAAGCCCTGTGGGCTGAGGCACTGGGATTTCAAGTACAGAGGACTGGGATGAGGGAGTCATTCCTCTCTTCAGCTGGTACTTCAAAGGTGTGAAGGCACAGGCCTGCTGACTGCCAGGCTGTTGGGCCTCAGTTCAAAAAGTTGCAGAGTTGTCCCTCGACAGCATAGCTGTCGGCCTTCTCCCTCTGCCTGGGAGGGTCCAATGCTCCATGCCAGGAAAGGCTCCGTTTGTTCTCCTAGCATGATTGGGATGCTGTTCCTCGAAGACAGGATTGACATCACTACTGAACTGACACAAATTTTGCTGAAGATGCCTGGCACTTGACCACTTAGGGAGAGCACAGACAGCAGGGCCTGACACCATCTCTTTAGCTGTGCATGGTTATGTACATACAGGAAGCAGGCTTGAGTAGCTGTGAGCCTTTTAACGTTGGTTTGGGGAAGAGCAGAGACCAGGGTTGCTTCAAAAATTTAAGTCCTTTATGTTGCTTAATGTGGTGCTTGACTTGCAGCTCCTGGACCTTATGCACACCTTGCACACACGAGCTGCCACCATCTACAGCTCCTGGGCAGAGGAGCAACGCCATCTAGAGACAGTGGGGAGGAAAATTGAAGCGGATTCCCGAACGCTGTGGTCCAACTGCTGGTGTCCTTTGCTACAGGGTAAAGCCATCCCCTTGTGATGAGAGTGAGCAGAGACACTTCCAAAATAATGGCAGCACTCAGGAAAGCCGAGAAGCCAAGAACTAACTGCAGAAAGCAGGCAGAGGTTGTTTTTAGGGTCTGCTGTAATTGAAAAAGAACTTGGAACAGATCCAGAAAGGTATCTTTAGCATGAGTTAGCTGCCAGCTTGCTTCTGGACCTGACAGTAGATTCCCAGTCTGTGGCCTGGACAAGTATAATCCTTTTTCTTTTTTTCTTTTTATTTTCCCCCCAGAGAGTGTTTGATCTTCATTACACTTTTCACCCTAGACTGAAGAAGTAGGGATGTCACACCTTCCCTGTGGGCTTTGCCCTGAATCTCTGTCTTGCAGGTATTGCCTGGCTGTGCTGTGATGCCCGACGCCAGGTACGGATGCAGGCACTCACTTACTTGCAGCGGGCCCTCCTGGTACATGACCTGCAGGCCCTGGATGCCCTGGAATGGGAGTCCTGCTTCAACAAGGTAACCTCCTGTCTGGGCTGGGCATGTAGGCAGGACAGCATTGTCATGAAGAGCAAAGCTGTGTGCAGGAGTGGCAGAATAGCGTCCTGCTTCAGCACTGTTGTCTTAAGCAGCTTGTTCACCACAACAGACAAGGTGTCCCATGCTCTGATCCTATGAATATCAATGTGTCTGATCCAACAGGTTCTGTTTCCCCTGCTAACCAAGCTACTCGAGAACATCAGCCCTGCTGATGTTGGTGGGATGGAAGAAACTAGGATGAGAGCCTCAACGCTACTCTCCAAGGTGAGCATGCTTCTGCTTCCTGAAGGCTCAGGGGAAACCATGTGCCTCAAGGAAACCAAACTGTTTGCTGTATCAGCTTCTCGGCATCTCTGATCTGGATAGGTGTCGGTTTGCTAGTTTGACTGTCTTCGGTGTTGGGCTCCTCCACCACCTTCTGCTGTTGGGACATGCCTTCTTTCCAGAACAGTCTCCACAATCCTGGCCTTCAGAAAAGTTGTCAGGAAGGAGTTTGTAACTTTATGAAGGATGGAGAGAGAAGTATTTCACCCAACATTAGTTGAAGACAGTCTGTTCTAGTGGTGAAATGATGCATGTCACAAGCTGATAGCACTGACTTAAGGCAGAGAGTCTGGAAGGGCTGGAAGACATGGTGATGCAGTGGCCTCATGCAAAGGAGACAAGATCCACTCCTCCACGTATGCAGCTCAGAAGAGTGGAGGCTTCTGGTGTCCAGTCTGGGCCTGTGCATGCTCCTAGCCTGCCACAAGGAGGGGGAATTCCAGATTTGCAAGACTGGCTTGTCAAGCTATGAGCAGCAGCCCTGATACTACTTGTTGACAGTAGTTGTGGTTTTTTTTCTAGGTGTTCCTACAGCATCTCTCCCCACTGCTGTCACTGACCACCTTTGCTGCCCTGTGGCTGACAATCCTGGACTTCATGGACAAATACATGCATGCTGGCTCCAGTGACTTACTGGTAAGGTGCTGAAAGCTTTGAACAACCTTTCATCAGTTTTAACCTTCTAAACCTGAAGGTGTTTTGGTTTGGTTTTTTTTTTTAACCTTTTAATCCTTCCAAAACCACTTTGTTCCACGGTCTCTCTTCTTGGGTTCTGCTTCCAAGGCAGCCCATCAGCTGGGTGTTTTTTGGTTGTTTTTTTGTTTTGTTTTGGTTTTTTTTGTTTGTTTGTTTTTGTTTTTGTTCATTGCTGTATGGCCATTCTCTGTGTCCTGAGGAGTGTCTCTGATTACAGCTGGAGGCCATCCCAGAGTCTCTGAAGAATATGCTGCTTGTAATGGATACGGCTGGGATATTCCACAGTGCTGACTCACGGACAGGATACTCAGATCTCTGGGAGATCACTTGGGAGCGGATTGACTGTTTCTTACCTAGGCTGCGGGATGAGCTCTTCAAACAGACAGTCATCCAAGGTATGAGGGGCTGAGAAACCTTAAGAAAACAGGTCTTGGACCCAGTGCTTGCACCTCGTCCAGTACCCAGCTGCCATAGTACCTGAATGCTGATGAAATGATAACACAGGAGGCTGTGAGAGCTTGGCACAAGGAGGGCAAAAGGAGTGAGCAAACTGGTGTGTGGTCTCACTGCTTGTTTTGTTTTCCTAGATCCTGTCCCCAGCATACCAATGGAGCAGCAGCATCAGAAATCAATAGTGTCTGCCCTGCCCCCTTCTCCTGTGGGGGATGTGAGACCAGCCACCCACCTGGCTTCTTTGGAGAAGCTCAGTGAACTGGGTGCCAGTGGTGAGTCCCATTTCCTTCTTTCTGGAATCATCTTCCCAGCACGGTGGCATGGATCTGCTTTTCCTTGGTCTAGCATGATCTACAGTGACTAGGCCTCTGCTGTTGTGGAACTGTTGTGCTTCCAAATGGATAGGTTGTAGTCTTCCTGCCGAGGTTACCAGGGTGGGCAGAGGTTGGGGCAGAATGCCTGTGATCGGCACCTGCTCCTCAGGGCCTCATATGAAGGTATGTGGAAGGAGCAAGTCTGAAAAGGCCCCTGAGTTGATCTTCAGCCCTACTTAGCTTTGAGCAGAAAGGAGACTTCGTCAGGACCTGTGTAAGGATGTATTTTGTCTCTTTCTTTTTCCAGAGTCTGAGAGAGCAACTGCAGCTGCCTCACCCACCATCAGCACTTCTGCCTCTCCTTCTTTCCCAGCATCAGCTCCAACAAAGACAAGCCCCGTTACAGACATACCTCCTACAACAGCACAGCCGCCGCTCATCCTGCAGCCTCTTGCCTCTCCCCTGCAGGTTGGGGTACCACCTATGACTCTTCCGATCATTCTCAACCCAGCCCTAATTGAAGCCACTTCTCCTGTTCCCCTCTTAGCTACTCCACGGCCCACTGACCCCATGACAACCTCTGAAGTCAATTAGTTCGAGGGTGCCTGAGAACTGTCTGCTGAGGAAGCTCTGTGGGTGGAGGATGCTGGCCAAACATTCTCTGGTAGCGGGCATGTTTTGTTTTTTTTGTTTGTTTGGTTTTTTTTTAGAAGATGATGCTAACCTTAGCAGAAGGGCTGCTGCCACAGACCTGGAGCACATCACATTCTGCTCCCTTCTTGTGGCAACCACCTAGAAATCTGCCTAGAAATCCCAGTCTTCTTGGAGGGCTGCCTGGTTCCAGTGACCAGTCTCCTTCCTGCCTTCACAATCTCAGGGGCCAGGCAATGCCCGTGCCCAGCAGCCTGGGACCAAGCTGCCACCAGTTTATCCGGTGAAGGGGGAAAGCTCTTTGATGTCACACCAGAGAGGGGCTGCGGTACAGGACTGCCTCTCAGATTACTCAGTCCAGTCCCTGGACAATTCCCCAGCCACTCCCTAGCTTTCCTGCCCATGCTTCTGGTCACACTGCTTTGTTTGGGCTCTGGGCATGCCTGGGTTCAGCAGGTTGAGAATTTTGTGTAGAAATGTGGACGCTTACAGTGCAGCTCCCAGCTTGCTACATAGGGCTTCTTGTCTGCTTGTAGCCACATGCTTTCCTTCTGCAACACGGATCACAGCAATCCCCATACCAGATAGGGAGTAGGCAGCAGGGGTGTCTGGTAGGGGCAGTACCGCTTTCCTCCCTCCTCCTGTAAATGTAATCAGGCTTTCTGGTTGGAGAGAGCAAATTCAGAAGGCTCTGCTTAGTTGAGCAGATGAGAAGGAAATGCAGAGGCCCATGAGCTGAGAGCAGAGCCCCATGGCCATCTCAAAGAGTGCTCGGGGAGCCACTCCCCCGGGCTGCGCAGCAGCACTGTGTTGTTCACTGCTCACTACATTGGCCTCTTGGTGTCCAGCCCCATCCTCTTCAACCCGAGAAGGGGTGGGGATCTGTGGCACCTGCTGACAGATGCCCAGCAAGTCTGCTATGCTTTCTCTTGGAAGCTCTGCAGAGATTGCACCCTTCTGCACCTTCTAGTTGCTGGGAGCCCACCTCCTTCTCCACCTAGCACGCCCCTGCAGCTGAGGCCCTAGTAGTCATTCTTGTGCTTCTGCCTTGCAGCAAGGATGTCCTGCTCTTCCACCCCCTCATGCCCTGAGCAGAGCTGGCTTCCTGGCAAGCGCTGCATCTCTGTTCTTCCTCCTCTCTCAATTAGTTGGCTAAATTCTCAATAATACCAATCTTGGAAATCCCACTGGTGACTGGGAGGGGCCTGGGCATGACTCCAACCCAGTGTATATTGTACTGAGAGGAATCTACATTGGGGTGGGAATACAACCAGTGTACATATAGAATAAATGGCTACAAATCCAATGGACTTTTTACAGTGTAATAAATACATCCTGTAAATGAACGCTCCGGTGTTGCACTCCTTTTCTGTTGTGGTTCTGCAGCTCAGAGCTTTGGGAGGAGTGGAGTTTAGCTGTCAAGGTGCTGTGCCCAGCTGCCAGCCCCCTGGCTCCATATACCAGGGTCCTCCAACAGAGTGCTCTGTCTGCGGGGAGCATGGAAGGACTTGCCCTAACGAACAGCCAGCTCATGGGTGGGCTGCAGCGGAGGCTGGCCATCAAGGGGCTATGCAGGAATGGTTCCCATCATGGGCAAAGCAGAGCTGTAACAGCTAGATTGCTCTTGTTTCTGGCAAGAAGTGTCAACTGTAAAATTTCTGGTGTTATGTTGGTGTGTGCTCATGCACCACCAGGACTGAGGGCAGAGACTAGGGCTGAGGAGCACCTCAGCCCTGTGGCATCTCGTCACGCAGCCAGAACACAGACCTCAGCGACAATCCGTCCGACTTTGGAGAAAGGAGCATTTTGTCTGATAAGGAAGAAATCCTCATTTCTGCTGACAGGACGTGGACTTGGAGAGCATGTGAGAGATCTTGGGCTTTTCCAGGGCTATTGCTTGCCATGGATGTGGACAGCCACTCATGCTTCCCTCCTGATATTTTCTAATTGGTCTTGCGGCAAGATCCACACAGTGCCACCATGTCCTTAGAGCTGTGTGAGGCACCGTTGCCTTCCCTGTCACAAGGATTCCAAGAGACTCCTACGGGCTTGAAAAAGGGGTTTGAAAACTTGGAGTTTGTTTGAATTGCATGAGCAGAGGTCTAAATATTGTGTAATGGAAGAGTAGTGCACGCACTAGGAAAGTCCCGTTAATAAACCCTAGTTCCCTTACCCCATTTCCACCATTCCTGGAATATATTCACTGCTGCAGCCTTCTCTTCCTCACCCTCCACTGCTTCCACGTTGTGTTCTTCCAGCCCTTGGATGTTTTCATTCATGTATTTGAATCCTTGTGCTGCCCATGGCCTTTCTGTATCTAGCCTGCCTCTGTTGTCTTGTATTTCTAAGCCTTCACTTCTATTTACAGCTCTGTTTTTCTGAGCTGTCTCCAAAATGCTCGCTGAAACCTTTTAGATGATTAACTCTTTGTAAACTATTGCTCAAGTGTCAAGTGCCTTGATGTCAGCACTGCTGCCCTCTGATCGCCGGGTGGTCCTTTGGCTTCTTGGAGTGGCGTCAGCTAATGGCAAAGCCCACTTTTTTCTGCTGCCTTCAGATAGTTGTTCACGGGATGCCATGTTTTAAACTGTGTTTGTAAACCCAGTTTCTACCAAGAGTATTACATCTTAATTCAGACAGTTGCGGTGCAAAGCAAAAGCTACCCGAGGAAACCGCAGGAAGCGGGACTGGAATGGAAAGAATGTCGGCTGGAAAGACAGACAGAATTGCACTTTAAACAGTTTTCACTAGACTGTAAATAGGAATGGACTGGAAAACCAGAAAAAAATTCTTTGAATTTTGTTTGGATTTTGCAATAATGAGGTTTCGTGTGTTACAGAGAAAAAATAACAGGGAAAGTGTTTGAACCAAAAGGAGATCAGCATCAACTGACAGGTAGTGTGTGCTGCGGTACATATTGTCATCAATAAGTCTCTGGAACTCTATTTGTAACTTAAACTACATAAAAGAGAGTCATGCTACCTGCTGCTGGTGGCGAGGAGCAGAGCTCACAATACTAGCCTTCAGGGTTGCCCCAGCATATAGCTTTTCCTAGTCTTGGACTTCTTTCTCTTGTCTGACTCACTGTTTTCCAGAGGAGGCTGGACAGACCACGCCCTGGTTTGGATTTACGTACCTCTTCGGTTCCCGTTTACATCAAGAACTTTCACTGCTGAAACAGAATAGAACTAAGTACTGGGATTTGGCATGTGTCAGGACGCATTACTGTGGAGCTGGTGTTTTCCTCATTGGTGGGAAGCTCCCTAGTGGGAGAAAGCCCTGTTGAAAGATAAGCCCTGGCTGTAAAACATAAATTTGGCACTGAAACTTGTGAAAATGAAGCAATGCTACTTTTAGATTCAATTTTTAAATTGAATCTGAGCATACTCGGAAGACCTGGTCCGTAGGAAAGATTTCCATGAAGTATCTTCTACCAGTGAGCTGGCTTTTTTAGAATTTACCCTCACTCCTAGAAACGCCAGCTGTTGAACTCCTCTGGAAAACTCTGCGCCTGTTATGAAGCCTGAAGTATCCCATGCCCCGCTCCTTCGCCCCACCTGCGTGGAAGGCAGCCCAGCAGGGTTTGTACCGCTCGCCCCGTGGCCTGGGAGCGATGTGAGCCCTGCCAAGGTTGCTGGAGGCGGCAGCACCTGTGCCACTGGCCCCGTGCCCGCTGCTCTGGCCAG
The DNA here is from genome assembly GCA_013400875.1 of Anhinga rufa. Taxonomy (NCBI): domain Eukaryota; kingdom Metazoa; phylum Chordata; class Aves; order Suliformes; family Anhingidae; genus Anhinga; species Anhinga rufa. Next base: position 9,773 of record VZTV01008474.1, read on the forward strand.
CATGTCCCCACCACCGTCTGTCCACGCGGCCGTGGGGGCTGCAGGGAGAGAGGGGGCCAGGCCCACTGTCTGCTGACCGACAGAAATTCAGGGGGCAGCTTTGGGAGCGCACGACCAGCTCAGGAGCAAAGTTCTGGAGTGCAGCTTTTGCAGCGAAAGGTTGGGGGACTGACGTGCTGAACAGTGTGGAGGGCCTGCAAGGAGGCTGCCTGGAATAGAAAATGTGTAGGAAAATGAGATCCCCTGAGACTGCACGTCCCAGTATGCCATGCTTCTCCTCCAGCTGTGTAACCTGCACCCTGGCCCGGGCACGGTGGTGGGCAGCTGGAGCTTCTCTTCCCACACAGGCCAGGGCAGGTGCTGTTCCCAGGCAGCTCTTCCCTGTGGAAGGCAGCGGGAAGGTGCAGGCTTCACAAGCGCCAGCCAGCCGCTCCGGGGCCCGAGTGGTGCGTGCACCCGTTGGGTATGCCTTGGGTATGCCGGATGTTTTGGGACTTGCAAACACGCCCCCGCAAGCAGCCACGCAGGTGGGAGGGTGGGTTATTGCTGAGTTACCGATAGGGAAATGGGGCTGCCGTGGCTTGCCGCAGCCCGGCTGCTCTGCCAGGGGAAGTTGTGCTTCCTCTTCTCAAGTTTTCCACATTAAAAATAATACAAGTTTCTCTGGGCAGCAGGGTTGGTGGATGGCTGCTGAACGTTGTAGAAAGTGTCTGGGAACAGAGAGGTCAGGCTAACCGCCTCGGGACGGCGTGTGCAGGTGGTAGCTTGCAGCGTGAGGCATGCGGGGTGCCGCCAGCCATTTGGCGAGAGCGCAAGATCAGTCAACGCAGGAGCACAGACTGAGCCTTGTCTTCAGGAGGGAAGGCTGAGCCCACAGTGACCCTCTTCCCACGAGGAAGAAGAGGGGATGGAGCAAGGCCTTCTGTGCCCAGCTGTTGCCTGGTGCCGTACCTCCTGCCTCACCCCTGCGCTGAGACAGCGCCCTTTGGGCCGTGCTTGCTGGAGGAGCCCACGGCCTCATGGATGTGGGCACAGGGACGACGGGGTTTGGGGCAGAGAGAGCATCGTCTGGGGGTGCGGTGGGGTGGGGTGGGGAGAGCCCTCAGCGCCCGGCAGCCACTGCTGCTGTTCGATTCAGCCTTGGCAAAGGCTGCAGCTCTGGGGCAGGGGTGTTTGCCGCTGTGCAGCGCGCTGCTGTCCCTGCTCTGCTCTTTTCTCAGGGCCGATGCCAGTGCCGTGGGGCACATCCGTGCCCTCGGGTCTTGCCGAACGGGAGCCTGTCCCTCCACGCCGGCTGCCTCCTGCAGAGGACGGGCCAGCAGACCGCGACC
>VZTV01008474.1:25358-43899 GCA_013400875.1 Anhinga rufa
TGGGGGGGGCAGAGGGTGGGCGAAGGGGGTCTGCTGGTGCCCCGGGGTGGGTGATGAGGGGTCTGTACCTGCCCACCCCTCTTCTCCGGGAGGGACGGGGGATCTGGGCCTGTCCCTGCCCCAGGGTGGGCAATGGGGGTCTGCGCCACCCCCCCAGGGTGGGAGATAAGGACTGTGCCTGCCCCCCAGGGCAGTCGGGGGGTCCAGCCCCAACACACTGCTCCAGCCCCAACACACTCCTCATCACACTCATCTTCCCTCCCATCACCCAGTGCCTGCATGGGATCGACTACGATGACCTCAGTTTCAGCTCCCACATGATGGAGCAGAAGGAGCCCCTGATAGAGACAGGTAAGGGCCCCTCTGGCTGTGCCCTCCCGGGGGTCCCCGGCTGCAGCGGGGTTTCCCAGCAGGCTGACTCACGCCTCGTAGTTCCCAGCAGCACCACAAGCCGTGTCCCTGCTGGCCCCACTGTGGGCTGGCTGGGAATCCCTGCCCTGGGCAACTGGCATGGGGACTGTTGAGTCTGGCGCCCGTGCTCAATCTACCAGGGACGTGAGGTTGGGCTGTGACAGGTCCCCGGGGGCTCCCTGCTCACCAAGTGCCAGAGCATCCTCTGGCCCTTCCCTCCTCTCCCTGCTCTCTGACCGCTGCTCCTGGCTGGGCTCCGACAGCACAGGGGCCGGGTGCCCTGTGCACCCCTATGGGACAAACAGGGGTCACCTCACCTTCAGCACCATCCCTCCAGCGTCCTTACTAGGGGCACGCGCTTTAGTTACCCTGCATTTCTCTCCTCTCTGTCCTCCAGCGGAAGGTCCCTACCTTGTCATCATCGAGCAGCCAAAGCAGGTAAGGACATCACCCAGGTAAGGGCAGGTGTAGCTGTCACCCCCGCTCTCATGGTTTCAGGTGTGGGCCACCCCTGGCTGACCCCCTCTTTGCCTCCGCAGCGGGGGTTCCGGTTTCGGTATGGCTGCGAGGGCCCTTCACACGGGGGGCTGCCGGGAGCATCCAGCGAGAAGGGGCGCAAGACCTATCCCACTGTCAAGGTGAGCACTGCCCTGGGGAGGGGACGGGGCATTGTCTTCAGCCGGTGTGTGCGAGCACCAGGAGGGTGCCTCGAAGGAAGGATGTGACCTGTATACTAAGCTCCATGCGTCTCCTGGTGCTGGAGGGCTAGCTGGGAGGGCTGCAGCAGGAGGGGTGGTGGCTGTGGGGAGGGATAGCAGGGGTTTGCGGAGAGTCCTGAGGGCTCCTGGGATATTGTACCTGACTCCCATCTCCTTTCTCACCACAGATCTGCAACTACATAGGGATGGCCCGGATTGAGGTGGACCTGGTGACGCACAGTGACCCTCCCCGTGTGCATGCCCACAGCCTGGTGGGCAAGCAGTGCAATGAGGCCGGCAACTGCATTGCAATCGTAGGACCCAAGGACATGACAGCTCAGTACGTGCAGAGGGAGACCCGGGGTGGCCTCTTGCCTACACGGGGTGGCTGGGGGCCTGTCTGCAGCTTATGGGCTGGGGAGAAGAGGAGGGTTAGTCCATCCAGGAGCTGGGTTTGCTGAATGGGGCCAGGAGTGGGTTTAGGCAAGGTCATTGGTACAGCTGTGTTCCCTGAGCATTTTGCCCAGCTCTGGTTCCGGCACGTGCAGCTTGTTTTGGGCTTCTGTCCTCGGGGCTGCAGCTCCCCAGCTTTGCAGATGACTTCTGTAGGCAGCCTGAGTTGCGGGGTTATTTGGTAAGTGCTGGCAGGTGGCTCCCTGCCCAGGCGGCTGCTGAGGCAGGAGCAGGCAAGCTCCTGGCTGCTCGGGTGGCTGTGTGCCCTGACACTGCTGGCCTGGCAGCCCAGTCTGGAGAAGAGAGAGCTTTCCCTAGGTCTTCTGCTGGAGCAGGACAGGAGGGACTGGAGCTGCATGCACTTTACTGCTGCATATGAAGTTTCTTTTAGCTCTTGTAAACCCAACCCTGGCTGCTGGCTCAGCCTGGTCCCATCGGCATCCCTCTGGCCTCCAGCCCTCCTGGTCCCCCACTTTGGACCTGTCACCTGTGGGACCCTGGAGTTTCCCAGCCACCTCTTTTCTGGGCTCCTTCCCTTGTCTCTGCAGTTGCTTCTCTTTGCTCTGCACGCATTGAGGCTCTGCTGCCCTGAGCGGCACCACTCTGTGCTTTCCTTAGCTCCTTCCCTTCAGCATGCAGGAGCCAGCGTGCCCCCGGGCCGGCTGCTCCCAGTCAGGGCACTCCCAAGATCCCAGCGGGATCCCTCTTCTCCTCCAGGTTCAGCAACCTGGGCGTGCTCCACGTCACTAAGAAGAACATGATGGAGATCATGAAGGAAAAGCTGAAGCAGCAGAAGACGCGCAACAGGAGCCACGTGCTGACAGGTGAGGGTCGCCTGGGCGCTCGGTGGGACTCGGCACCCCAGGGGGAGCGGGGACCCCCTGTGGGGTGACCACTGGGGGACAGGCAGGGGACCTGGAGCCAAGCCTGATGGCATCTCCCCCTGCCCCGGCAGAAGCAGAGCTGCGTGAGATCGAGCTGGAGGCGAAGGAGCTGAAGAAGGTGATGGACCTGAGCATTGTGCGGTTGCGCTTCACCGCCTACCTCCGCGACAGCAGCGGGAACTTCACGCTGGCCCTCCAGCCCGTCATCTCAGACCCCATCCATGACAGCAGTGAGCATGGGGCCAGGCCAGGGAGGGGCCAGGGCAGGACAGGGTAAGGACGTGAGGCACACTCCCTCTGCCACGGCAGCTCCCAATGCCTCCTCTTGCTCTGCAGAGTCCCCAGGAGCTTCCAACCTGAAGATCTCACGGATGGATAAGACAGCAGGCTCTGTGCGGGGAGGGGACGAGGTCTACTTGCTGTGTGATAAAGTTCAGAAAGGTAAAAGCCATTCCCTCCAGCTGAAAGCTTCCAGAGAGGCTGCAGTTGGAGAGATCCGGGGCCCCTGGGCAGCTGGGGGTCCGTGTCCCCAGAGCCTGGCCGGGGAGACAAGCGGTGCCAGCACCCCTTCTCTCCCCAGATGATATCGAGGTGCGTTTCTATGAGGATGACGAGAATGGCTGGCAGGCCTTCGGAGACTTCTCCCCCACTGATGTGCACAAGCAGGTACGGGCCGGAGGGGCATCCTGCCATGCCCTGAGGCAGGCGGGTGCTATGCAGGGTGGGGGAGCCCCATCCCTGGCTCCAGGGAGGAGTGGGACCCCATGTCCATCTGTCCTGCCCACAGTATGCCATCGTCTTCCGCACGCCCCCCTACCACAAACCCAAGATCGACCGTCCCGTCACCGTCTTCCTGCAGCTGAAGCGGAAGCGGGGGGGCGATGTGAGCGACTCCAAGCAGTTCACCTACTATCCCGTGGTGGAAGGTGAGCGCCCCCCGGGCAGGCTGGTGTGCCCCTGCCGCCGGGGCTGCCCCTCACCCTGCTGCCCCTCTCTCCCCGCAGATAAGGAAGAAGTGGAGAGGAAGCGCAAGAAAGTCCTGCCTCAGTTTCCCCAGCACTTTGGTGGGGGCTCGCACATGGGGGGTGCCGGCGGCGGGGCCGGGGGCTTTGGCTCTGGAGGAGGTGAGTGGGGACACCTCTTCCCCGTCCCTGCTCGGGCAGCTGCAGCCCAGCCCTGGGGGCTCCCCGCTCCCCTCTGGCCTCATGCGTCCTCCCCCTTGCTCTGCAGGTGGGAACCTCAGCTTTCCCTACTCCCCTGGGCTGGCCTACAACAGCATCTACTCGCCAGGCCCCCACCCCGTGGGGGGCTACCAGGGCGGTGTGCAAATGAAGGGCCCCGAGACGGAGGGGCCTGGGAGCGACAAGCAGGCACCTGCAGAGAGCGTGTATTGCAAGGAGCTGCAGAAGCACGGTAAGAGGGGACAGGACTGGAGTGAGGGCTGGGGGACATGGCTCAGGAGGGGTGGCACAGGTCAGGGACCTTTCGGGGCCGGGTGCTGCTCTCCTCTATGCCTGGGGGGGATGCAGAAGGGTGGATGTGGCTTCTGCTCCCGGAGGTGACATCCTGCTGTGCCCCCCAGCCCAGCTCTACCAGCTGTGTATGATGGCACTGGCCCGTCGCAATGCCCATGCCCTGTTTGACTACTCGGTCACTGCCGACCCCCGCATGCTGCTGGCGGTCCAGAGGCACCTGGCCGCATCGCAGGACGAGAACGGAGACACGTGAGTGCATGGGGGGGTTCGGGGAGAGCATGGGAGCCTTGTTGGCCATCAGAGCCATTAGGGTGGCTCTGCAGGGGTGGGAGGTGGCGGAGAGGACCTGGAGAAGTGGGGAGCTGAGCCAGGGGCCATTCCGCTCTCTCCACAGACCTTTGCACCTCGCTATTATCCATGAACAGACGGCTGTGATCAAACAGCTGATCGAGGTCATTGCTAACATACCCAACCAGCACATTGTCAACATCTCCAACAACCTGCAGCAGGTACATGTTTCCCAGAGCAGCCGGTTCTCCTCTACCTGGGGCTCTCTCCTGTTTCCCGACCCCAGGGGCTCCCACTGCTGCTCCCACAGTGGGGAGGCTGCAGGACTGAGCACAGTGTGGCCATGCTGGCAAGGACAGTGCTGCGGGACTTTGCTCCTCCTGTGAGCACTGCTGAGTGCGTGCTGCTGTCCCGTAGACGCCACTGCATCTGGCAGTCATCACCAAGCAACCCCAAGTTGCCCAGCTCCTGCTGCAAGCCCACGCTGACCCCACCTTGCTCGACCGCTATGGCAATTCCCTGCTGCACCTGGCGCTCCAGGCTGGTGATGAAGAGATGCTGAGGACGTTGCTGGCCCACCTGGGCTCTGATGCCCCATACCTGCTTAACCTGCCCAACTTCCATGGTGAGTGGAGCTGGGAGAGGATGGGCAGGAACCCAGTGGTGCTGTTGTGGGCTCAGCCAGAGGGCTGCTGAGCCTCTCCTCCTGTTGCAGGCCTCCTGCCTGTGCACCTGGCCGTGAAGGCAAAGAGTCTGGCCTGCCTGGACCTGCTGGTCAGGAAGGGAGCGGACGTGAATGCGGTGGAGAGGCAGGGCGGGAGGACCCCACTGCACCTGGCCGTAGAGATGGAGAACCTGAACATGGCCACCTACCTGGTGAAGAAGGTATGGGGGGGCTGGTGTGTTGATGGCTGTGGGATGGCGATGGGGTGCAGCCTCCCCTGGGGTCCTGGAGGTCCGCTGTGGTTTGAGGGGTGACCAGAAGCAGGTGGGGGGCAGCGCCCAGGCAGCCCATCCTAACAGCCTGGGGCCTTTCTTCATAGCTGGGAGCAGATGTCAACAGCTGGACCTTTGCCAGGAACACCCCCCTGCACCTGGCTGCTGGCCTGGGCTCCCCCATCCTCACCAAACTGCTCATCAAAGCTGGTAAGGCACTGCCCTCCCACCCTGCAGCCCCGCTACCTGTGCTGGAGTGTCCCCGGGCACAGAGCAGACCTGGTGCTCTGGGCCGACCTGCCCTTTTGGGAGCTCAGTCCACCCTTCCCTGACAGGGGCAGACGTGCTGTGTGAGAACGACGAGCCCATCAGCCCATCCTCATCAGAGGCCAGCAGCGACACGGATGCTGACCCTGAGGAGCCCGAGCTGGCCATGGAACTGGGGGAGCTGGCCCCAGCTGTGGAGCACAGCACCAACCCTGAGCCCCCCGCACAGGGGCACGTGGGGCACAGGCAGCGCCGCTGCCACACACCCCTGGACCTGACTCAAAGCCAGAAGGTGTGTGGCATGGGGGGGTTAAACCCCTGGGAGCATTGGCAGGGATGGGGCAGAGCTCCAGGAGATGCTTCTGCGAGGATGCCTGTGCCCCGCCATGTCCCAAGGAGAGCCATGGCATGGGGAGGCGGGGTGCGTTGGCTGTTGCTCCGGAAGATGCTTATGTCCGTGTGTCTGTCCTGAAGGTGCGGGAGATCCTGCTGCAGGCCTCCCAGCAGGGCCCTGAGGTGGAGCTGCCTGCTGCCCCCTGGCCAGGTGAGCAGCCCCTCTCCCCATGAAAACGCGGTGCCTGGGCAGGGCAGGATGCTCCCAGCAGCGGGGATGGGCAGAACATGATGGAGGCACCTCTCCCATGCAGGGAAGGTCCTGTCGCTGGACAGTGAGGCGCTGCAAGGGCTGGAGCAGCTGCTGAACCAGGACCGCAGTGGGTCAGACTGGATCGAGCTGGCCAAGCGCCTGGGGCTCTGCAGCCTGGTGGAGACCTACAAGGACACCCCCTCGCCCAGCATCAGCCTTCTGTGCAGTTACGAGGTCAGTGCCTGGCTGGGGTGGCCCCATCCCCCTTGCCCATCTGGTCACCGGCCCTGCTCAGTGCCCTCTTTCCACAGCTGGCGGGGGGCAGCCTGCAGGGGCTGCTGGAGGCACTGGATTCCATGGGGCTCCACAAGGCTGTGAGGATGCTCCACAAAACAGAGGTGCTGGAGAAGCTGCAAAGCACAGGTACAGGGAGTAGGGGGCTGGGGAGGGTCCCTGCTGCCCCCCCCCAGCCCCCCATTGCTGACAGCACCCGGGGCTTGCTTTGCAGAGCTGAAGGAAGACAGTGCCTACGGCAGTGAGTCCGTGGAGGAGGAGCAGGCGGCCACGCTGGTCCTGAAGCCGGGGTCAGGGGGCGAGCTGCCCCACAGCCAGCAGCCACAGGTGCACTGAGGGGCTGACAGCCCCTGCACCCAGCCGGGGGGGCCACATCGCCCCCACCATGCCCTGCTCACACAAGTGCCTTCTGGACTTGGGGCCCAGCTGCCTGGACTCAGGAGGATGGGACACAGCTGGATCCCACCCCTCTCTGCTCTTATTTAATGGTCCCTCTTCTGAATAAAGGGACACAAGTTTCCATTAGCCTTTGCCCTCCCTCTCTCCGGCCCCGGCCCTAGCAGGCAGGGTGCTAACCCCCTGAGCCCTGCCTGGGCTGGGAGTCTGGCAGCAAGGAGGCAGCTGCCAGCCCCTCCTCAGCATCCCTCCGTGCCGCGGCTGTCGCCAACCAGGGGGAGAAACCACAGCGCCCACAAGAAGTGAAGAGCGAGTTTTACTTCAGTAACTGAGAAGAAGCTGTACAAAGGTTTTATCTCCCCCCAAAGCTGCCTGGGGCAAGGGCGGATTTTTTCTTTTTTTTTTTCTTTTTTTTTTTTTTTTTTGCAATAGACTCAAAAGAGCAGAATAAAAAGTTTGACACATTCGCAAAGTCAGTGCTGAAACCAGCCATATCCCGGGTGGCTGAGAACAGCGCGTGTGACAGCCCCCACTGCAGCCCTTCCGCTGTCCCCAGACCCCTCCCTGTGCACTCCCGCAGCCATGCTCCACCACCGGCACCTCGCTCCAGACAAGCATCCTCCAGCCCACGCTGGGGGCTGCCCCAGCCTGCCCCACACCTTGGAGAGGAGGGAGCCCGTGGCCAAGGAAGGGCCTGCACCACTGCTGCTACAGCATGAGGACCTCACAGCACTGCAGATAGGGCTCTGCTGGCAGCCCCAGAGGCCCCAAGCCCTGCTTTGGAGAAGCTGCATGGGAAGGAAAGCCAGCTCCAGGCTGTGCTGACCCCATAGAGCAGCAGGAAGCCCCAAGTCGACCCTGGTGCTGAGGTTCACCTTCCGCTGCCAGGACCACTTACACACTGCTACCCCACACAGCCCAGGTATGATGCTTACACCCAGGCAGCACAAACAGCTAGTCCAGGCTGCCGGGGTGGGGTGTCACGAAGCACCAGCACATCCACCCCCCTCCCCATGCAGCCATGAGAGCAGCAATGGGTGCTGCCAGCCCAAGGGTGCCTCCTGGTGCTGGTGGCCGTGGGGCTCTCTCTCTCTCAAGGTTTGCTGGTGCCAGAGCAGGGCTGGGGCACAGGCAGCAGCCCACACAGGAGCCCATGCTCAGCTTGCTGCAGGGAGGCAGGGGCTTGGTCTCCCCTTGAGTCCATGTAAAAACCTTGTGTCCTGTCCCCTGCCCCCGCAGAGTGCAGTGCCTACAGGACATGGCTGGGTTTGTGGTTTTGTTTTTTGTTTTTGTTTTTTTTTTTCTCCTCTGTTTTAAACAGTTCCCAAAAAGCATCAAAAGTAGCCCCAAAAAAAACCCTCCCTGGTGGTCAGCTCAATCTGGTACTAAAAAGTGCAAAACTATCACAAAAACCGTTCAAAAGTTGTAAGAAAGCAGGGGGGGGTGTAGAGGTGGCAGGGAGAGTGCCATCGCCCTGGCTCCCTGGCCACCAGCCCCAGGAGAGGGGAGAAGGGACAGGTCAGGGCTGGCCCCCTCCTGTCTGCCCCCCCATGGCACAACGGAGCTGGAGGAGAAGCAGCTGCTGGCTTTGTTTTGCTGTGTTTTTTGTCTTTTTTCTTTTTAGCCACTGAAGAATTAAGCCCAGTAGGTGGGTTTCAGTTGTTCCCCCTCCCCAGGGCGGTGGGGACTGGGTCCTGCAGCCAAGCGCAGGACAAGAAGAGGCAGGAACGAGTCTGATGGGGCCAATGGTGCGGGCAGCTCCCGTGGGCAAGGACCAGGGACGGTCCTGCTCTGCCACCATCTCCGGCCCTGCCTGGCTGGTGCTGGCGGCCGAGCAAGGGCTGTCACCCCCCCAGCTCGTGCCGCAGATGAACGGACTCATGCAGGCACATGGCCTCCATCCCGGCACGGGGGGCAGGAACGGAGCTGCAGCGCAGGTGGCTGATGCCCCTCGCTTATGACTTCTGGGGGTGGCTGGGGGGCTGGCGGCTGGCGCGCTCCACGTTGCGCTTCACCTTGGTGACTGTGCCGGAGGGCTCTGCATTGAGCGAGGGGCTGGAGCGGGATTTTTTCAGACCATCGTCCTCCCCTCCCGCTGTGTCAAAGAGGGTGGACTCAAACGCTGCCAGGTCCTCGGAGCCCGCCTTCAGCTTGGCCCGCAGCAGCATGGCGTAGGTGCCATAGCGGGATTTCTGGGGGGGGGACACAGTGCAGCAGAGAGAGGGGTTGGCAAACTGGGCACTGACTGTCAGCCAGTATCCCGGGGTGGGGGGATGCTTGTGGTCCCTCCACCCCAGCCAGGGTGGGGGGATGCTGGTGGCCCCAGAGCATGGCAGTGGCACAGCTTAGTTCAGCTGACGGGGACGGGGGTGGTCCCGTTGCTTAGGATGGCCAAGCAGGCAGGGGCAGAGGGGCTAGGGGCAGAGGAGGGGGGTCTCCCAGCTCACCTCAAACTCCAGGTACTCCTCCTTCTGCTTCAGCTCCTCATACTCCTTGCCCTTCACCTTCTTCTCAGGCAGTGAGGAGCGATGCTCCAGCAGCTCCGCTGACATTGTCTTGAACTTGGTCTCGTGGCTCTTTACCTGCTCCTCCTGGGGAAGGGTGGTACCATATCAGCGTCCTGTTCTACCCTCTGCTCTGCCCCCCCACCCCAGCAGTGTGAGCCAGCTGGGGCCAGAACATGGGTGTTTTTTTTCCCCCCCCTCCTAGGTCCAGCCAGGATCTCAGCTTCTGCTCCTGGGTTTGTTTGGTTGGTGGTTTGGTTTGTTTTTTGTTTGTTTGTCTTTTTTTGTTGGTTTTGTGTGTGGTTTTGTTTGTTTGGTTGGTTGGGGTTTTTTTGAACTGGCAGACAAAATCTCAGGCCCTTGGGGGTCAATCTGCTCCCGCTTCATGGGGGACTAGCTGCAGTCTTAAAGCAGAAGAACTTAATCCCCTGTAAAACTAGGCTGGTGGGGTTTTTTAAATCCTTTCTGCTCTATGAATAACTGTCCTGGCACACATGAGCACCAGCTAATCCTCCTGGCCGGTCGCCTTTCAAGGTCCTGGCCCTGGCAGGACCCTGCAAGCCATGGTATAGGACCACGGTCTCCTCCACAGTCTGACTCTACCTCCTGTCTCCCATCCCTGCTGCCAGGAGCAAGACCTCGCTGCCCGCCCCCAATCTCAGCACCTCCTTGCTCCGTGTCTCCCCGGCCCTGTACCTCACTGGGAAGCAGCTGGACATGTGGAGACAGTGCCACCAGGAGACTCAGGGGGTCTGTCCCATGCTCCCAGCTGCCTCCACACCATGGCCCACCTGGGACAGCCTGGTGCAGGAGCTGGGCAGCAGTGGGCGGCTGAACTTCTTCTGGGAGCCGATAGCCGCGGGGAAGGGGGGCGCAGAGAACATGGCTGCCACCACATTGATGCGTGTGATCCACGAGTGCATCTGTTCAGGGTTCCTGGGGAGACAGGCCAAACCACAGATGGGCTCTAAGTAGCACTATATGTGTCACAGGCAGAGGGAACTGCCCTGCAGACAACATCTGGATCCCCCAGGCCTGACCCTGGCCAGGCACAGCACCTGGGGCTCTGCCTGCAGAGACTCAGGCCATTGCAACCCCATCAGGGTGGGAAGAGGAGCTGGGCAAAGCACAGCACTGACACCGGGTCCCTTCCAGAAAGGGCTGGGAGAGGAGAGAGCAATGTGGCCCTAAGCCCCATCCCACTCTCTGCCCCAGTCAGACCAGCCCATGCCCCAGTGTGGGCCCAGCTGGTGATCCTGGGGGACTCACTGTGCTTGGAAGAGGAAGACCCTCCAGTCAGCTGTCCTGAGGTAGAAGACGTTGGGTCGCTTGCTGTAGTCAGATGCTCGCGTGGCAAGCGAATGGTGGATGCTAATAGCGTTCTTCAGCTCCTCTTCCACCAGTGCTTTCCCTGGCTTATACTCCTCCTGTGAATCACGGGGTATATCAGAGCCAACTTAGGGATGCACCCCACCGTGAGCCAGCTGTATGAGGCTGTGGGGACTGCAGGCGAGTGCCTGCAGCGGTGAGGCTCGGACATCCCCCTCCACCAGGCTGCTGCAGGCTCTGCCTCCAGCTTGTGCTATACCCATGGGGAGAGGCTGCACAACTTGGGTGCATGGGCTTGGCAACAGCACAGTGGCTGTTCCCCACTGCCCCGTGGCTGAGCGGCATGTGTGCCTGCAGGAGACTGGATTTGCAGCCCAAATCCCACCCAGGGCAAAGGCCCCAGTGCCTCCTCTCTGCCCAGCCAAGCCCTTGAATGCACAGCCCTTGGACAGCCGCCGCTTTCACTGCCCAGGCTGAGTCGAGCACCCCTGGAACAGGGATGCCACCAGGTCCCCTAGCAACGGCTCAAGCAGGCATGGTGCTGAGTCTGCTTAGGCCAAGCTTTGCAATGCCATGTGCTGGAGCCCCTCTCTCGCTGCTGTGGGGACTGCCATGACCTCCCCCCGGGTTGGCGCGGATGCAGGCGGCCCTGCTGCTGCCTACCTTCTGCAGGTAGAGAATCATCCCCTTCAGGATGGCATGGAAGGACTTCCAGCCGCGCTTCCCTCGGGGCGCTGCCGGGGAGGAGAAAGCAGCCCAGACATTAGCCCCAGTGCCGAGCTGGGGAAAGGCATCCCCCCACCCATCCTCCTCCAGCCAGCCCTGCCACGGCGCACGTCACCCACCCCGGGGACAGGCGGCACGCCAGGACCGTTCCGTGCACCTGAGCCTGTGCCGGCCGTGTGGCTGGCAGATGGTGCTGCTGGCAGGGGGGCCGCCTGCCGCCTCCCAGGGCCGACGCCGCTGCACTCCCCGCCTCGCCGCCCGCGCTTGGCTTCACCACTGCCTCCCTGCTCGGGGACGGGGACGAGGCGGCGCTGCCCGCCAGGTAATGCTGGCTTTGGAGGGCAGCTGCATCTAATCAGATCAAGGCAGCATTAGACAGCCAGGGCTTAGAGGGGATTTTATGGTGGAAACGATGAACGTGCATGGCAGTGCCCAACCAGCAGCAGCCCACTCACTGTGTGGTTTGTTTGCTGCACCACAGGACACCTTCCTTCGTTCCTGCCATCCTGTGGCAAGAGTGCATCCCCCATGGAGCCCACTCCACCTCCCTGCCTGCTCCCTTCCCAGTGCCATGGGCAAGGGCTGTGCTGCCTGCCACCATCTCAGCCTCTGCGCAGTCCTCATGGTGGGGGCAGATGAGCAGGGAAAGGCTTTCAGGCTCCCCAGCCCAGGGGCTGAATTATGCCTGGCAGAGCTGGACATGAGAGGGCACAGGGGGCTGATGCTGGAGGCTGGCTTGATGCTACAGTCCGATGGCACGTAGCACCTCCTGTCCCACTCTCCATTAGGGTTTCTGCAGCTCGCCCAGAGTCCCTCCCATGGGCTCCCCAGGCACCTACTTTTCTTGCAGTCAGGATCAGCGTGGATCTTGCGCACTAACAGTCCATGCTTGTAGGTGGTGATGCTGGAGTCTTGGGAGAAGTCCAGAAAGGGGTTACTGCAACTGCTGATGCGCTTGATGGACTTAGGGTTGGGGTCTGCCAGCTCCGAAAGGGACTTTCTCAGCTCCTCCTCATCTCTGCCAGGCACAGATTTGGATGGGGAAAGGGTTTGTTACCTTGCTGGGGAAAGCAAATACCAAGCCTCTCACTTGCCGGTGCTGCTTTTAGGCCTGACTTCTGAAAGGGAGGCCAGGAAAGGCAGACCAGGCTGCACAGTTTCCCATCACCACTGGAGAGCATCCCAAACCCAGCCATGCCTCTGTGCCCCTGCCCCTCTAGGCTGGCGGCTGAGATGCCACCTGGCCCCTCGAAAGACAAGGCACCAAGGCACGGAGGTGTCTGCTGCTGGCTCAGGGTGGGGGACCCTGCCTGCCCCAGGGAGCAAGGAGCATTTTTGGACAGGGCTGGGACTGATACTGGCCAAGCTGACAAGCTTGGCACCACCATAGCCCCCCTGGCTTGTGGTGTACAGGCTCGCAAGCAGGAGCTGGCAGGAGAGAGGGTCTAGAGGGAAACCCTCTCAAAGAAAGACCCAGGCTGCAGTTCCCACTCCTTCAGGGCAGCAGCCGGGCTATGGGGCTCAAGGCCACCAGCAAAGGGGTGCAGAGAGCCCATGGTGGGGAGGCCTCAGGCAGCACGGGGTCTCTGGGTCATGGCCCCTCGCACTGCGGGCTGACTGCTGTGGGCAGGCTGCATCAGTGCTGCTCCCCCCGCCTGGCAGGAAGATGTGGGAGCCCAGAGCTGCTGCCTCCCCCCTCCCTCAGACCCGCTTGCTGCTAATTAAACCCCTCAGCATCTGCGGGCGTCTCCATGGCAGCAGCCCGAGTGCATTGGCTCAGCGCTGGCGGTACCGCCGGGCTGATTAATCCCCGCAGCGCGGGTGCTGCTGTTCCTGCTGCTGGAGATGGCAGCTGTGGGCGAGGGTGCGGGCACCCTGCAGGGCCCCAGCACAGCCATGGCACCCCTAGAGCTTGCCTGCTCCCACCCCAGGCACGGCTGCCAAGGCACGAAGCAATGCCAAAGCTGTGGGGAGCTGGCCTCAAGCAGCCTTCCCCCAGCGTGCTGGGGAAGGGGTCCTCGTCAAGGTGATGAGGGCAGCCAGGGTTGTGCTGCCACTGCAGCTCTCCAGCCACCCCCACCCCACCCCATCTCAACTCATCCCATACCACATCCTCACAGCCCTGCAGCATCACAGCTGATGGGGCCTCTAGGGCAGGGCGATGCTCTGGTGGGGTGGGCAGCAGAGGCAAGAAAGCCCCTCCATGCTGGCAGGATGGCCCTACTGCCCACCCAGCACTGGGCGGCAGCATCCCCTGGGAGGGATACTCACATGGCCCACTGCAGCTTTTCATTCTTGATGGAGCCGTACAACGCCTGCAGAGAGAAGAGCAGGGGATCAGCAGGAGAGTGGTGCCAGGTCAGGGGAGCTGCTCTGGCGATGGAGTGAGCACGCCAGGCCAGCTCAGCAGCACTGGAGGTTAAGGCAGCCCCAGGCCAGTTCATCCTGGTCCAGCCCCATCCTGGCCTGGCCAGCCAACTGGCCTTGTTTCAGGGCTACAGGTACCTTCTCCTGGCCACCACAGGACCTGCAAACCCATGCACACTCTGGGCATGGTGCTGGGCCATGGCCCTGGCTGTCTTCCCTCTCCCCTCCCTTTTTGCCTGCCTGCAACAGCGGCACGGCATTAACAGTACAACAGCAAGACGCACCAAACATTTCCAGTCCCTTGGGAGATCCACTTCTCCCTGCTCCAGGGTGTCCCAGGCTGGCCGAAGGGATGGCCTTCAAGGAGGCCCAGACCCCAGGAGAGAAAGCCTTCCGGCTGGACTTAGATGCTGCATGCCTGAACCCTGCTCAGCAGGGCTTCAGCGTGCCCCAGTGCCTCCAGCAGCTCCATGCCACAACACACCACAGCCAGCAACCTCCCTGCCGTCAGCCACCCGTCCTGGGCTGGCAGAGGTGGGCTCGTGCCAGCACCCAGTGCTCCACAGCAATGTGATGCTCACATGGGATGCTGCCCAGGAGCACACTTAAGTCTTGGGAGAGACTTCAGCAGGACACTGGCCCTGGACTTGCAGAGGCACCAGCACACCGTCATTCATGAAGACCTCAAAGGACCTTGTGGCTGGTCGAGGCAGGATGGGTCTGCTGCTGGGCTACTGCTGCTTGGGGGGGCTATGGCCTGTCCCAACACCCTCCCCAGCACCCCCTGCCCTCCCTGCAAGCCCAGACACTGCCAAGTTGAGCAAGGTAGGACCCGCTCCTTGCATCTCAGCACAGGAACAAGCTGAGCCTGCCTGCAGCAGGATGCCCCAGGGCCCCGCTCCCAAGCGTTTATCTGGTCTGAGCTGGGCACAAGCCAGAAGCGCTCGGCACAGCTCTGCAGCCAGGGAGGCTCCAGAGAGGGCTTCAACACAGCACTCACAGAGGGCTTCGGAGCAAGGTCTGGAAAGCATCATCCTTGGAGGAAAATAATCAAGTCTCACACAGGCTGCTCAGGCAGCTGTCAACATCCATCACTGGGCTGGAGACTGCTGCTGAGAGGTCTTGCTGGTGGCTGAGAAAGTACAACTGGAGGTGTGCAGGGGCCTAGGAAAGCCAGCCAGCACACAGGCCCCAGCGGTGCCTGGGGAAGGCACATCCATCACTTCCCTGAGAGGTACAGCGGCCAGGACGGAGCAGGGACCCGGCTCCTCCCGCACTTCCCTGTCAGGGAGACACTGGTGCAGCATCAGCTTGTTTCTCAGAGGATGAAAGGGATCACCCCAATCTGCAGGCAGGAAGTGGGGTTCACTAGTCTCCTGGGAAGACAGGAGGCTCATGGAGGGGGTATGGCCTCAGTGCCTGAGAGGAGATTAGACCCCGGCCCCATTTGTGCAGGCCTGGCACTGGAGGGGCAGGATGCTGAGGTGTGAGCAGCAGGTACCAGCCGAAGGGCTGGCAGCAACGTGGCCAGCGGAGCATGGGTTGCAAAGAGACCTAGAGAAGAGCCTGGGAGAAAAAAACAGCCCAAAGTCCTGCAAAATATAACCTAGGAGCAGAGCAGGGGGAGAAGCAGGCATCTCAGAGCAATGTGGATGATAAGGAATTGCCACGGGAAACAGAAGAGAAGGGATCTTACTCACTGCCAGGGATGCAGCTGAGAGATGCTGAGAACCAATAGACACAAAAAGGAGACTGAAAAACTGGCACAGGGAAGTGGGGACTGGAAACTGCAGAAAAGCTCCTCGGAAAGAGCAGGCAGGACAGGATGCGTGGCTTGGCTTCCACCCGGCTCAGTGACAATACAGAGAGGGGCAGGTTCTGCACCCCAAGGAAGGGAGACATGAGCCAGCTGAGCGGAGATTTTGGAGGGCAGAGCGAGGTGCTGCACTAGAGGGGGCTGTGGCTCCAGACCCCCAGCCCCACGCATGGCTTGTGGGAGGATTGCTGCTAAACGCCAAGTGAACGAGCTGATGTCAGAAGATGCTCGGGGAGTAATTCTGATGGCACAGTGCCGGAGAACAGCCCAGCAGAGCACCACGCTACAAAAACCTGGTCTCTGGGACTGTCAGCGCACACTTCAAAGGCTGAACTGCCTTGTGGCTTCAAAAGGCTCCAGCTGCCCTGCTACAAGCCCCAACAGCATCCCACAAGCCTGCTGCGGGCAGGAGCTGCCAAGTACCCCCACCTCAGAGACGGGGAGCAGGGGGATGGTGAGAGGTGAACGGGAGGGCTGGGGGGATTGAGAGGGCAATGCAAAGCTTTACGTCTACACTTAAATCCTGCCAAGACTCTGCTTGGCTAAACGCCACCCCCAGCCAACACTGATCTCGGGAACAAAGCTGGTGGACTCAGCCCAAGTCCTAGCTGAGATGACGCGCTCCAGCCACAAAGCCCATCCTGCGTTTCTGGTCCCGTGGCAGCCCCGTGGCAGTACCATGTCATCGCAGTCCACTAAACTCCAGGCTCTTAGGTGCACAGGCCGTTTCTGCTGGGGAAGTGCAGGTGGTGCAGGCTCCTGAAGCCTAACTCACAACCATGTCAGCAGAGACCAGAGACGCCGGTTTCATCGCTCAGGAGGTCCCTCTTGCTAGGCTGTCTTTGTTCTGTGGATTCATTCCCCCTGGGCCGAAAGAACGGCACCTCTTGGCAGCTCTGAACTTGCAAGCACTGCCCAAGAGCAAGCGGGGCACTGGCCCCATGCCACCGCAGCCAGCCCCAAGTGTGGTTGGGGTTTTTTTTTGTCATCGCTGGGTTATGAGCTCGCTGCTGCAGCACACAGGGCCAGCCAGCTCTGCCCTAGACATGTGCAACGCCAAACAGACCTAGGAATATACTGTCCCAGGGGATTTCTAACTGAACAAACATCTTTAGTGCCCTCCCTCCCAAAAACAGGCTGAGAGGACGTCCCCAAGTCCTGCTCTAGCTGCACTGGGCAAGAGGCAGGTGGCTCTGATGCTCCAGGCCAACCTCAGCACCAGCCCCGCTGGGGATGGTCCTACACAAGCAGGGCAGGGAGAAGACATCCCCTTTCAGCTCCCCAGCTCAGAGCAGACCGGAGGGGAGATCCAGTGCTCATCTGGGGAGCCGGGCAACAAGCTGGCCTGGACACAGCTTTGGCACAGACCTGACTGTACCGAGGGCTGTAGCTCAGCACTCAAGTAACAGAGGAGGGTTAAGGCAGGAATTTAGGCATCCAGCAGAGGGTTTTAACCCTTTCTGGGGTGCCTCTTTTATGGATCATAACTCTTACGGACACATCCTCTTTCCAGTCTGCTGGTTCCCGTGCTAAGTAACATAGTGCTTGGCTCTCAGCGCTGCAAGATGCGCAACTCTGGGCTCCCCTTCCTCCTGCCAGCCCTGTGACCAGCCACGGCTGCATGACATTCTGCAAGACAGACTTTACAGCCACCAAGCACCCTCCTTGCAGTCATTCTCCCTCTCTCAGTGCCTGGCAGTGTTTCAATACAAGAGCTCAATTGCCAGCTTCTCCCAACTTTTCCTTAGCAAAATATCTTTCTCTACACCCATCCACAAAGCTCTGTCAGGTTCCCCAGGCACCCAGACCCGCCAGCTGCACTGATACAAACAATACTGTCAGATCAGGGACATGTATCAGTGGGAACTGTACCTGTGTCAGGTCCCTTACTCACCTCCAGAGCCCCCCCTCCACCCACCGCTGCCTGCCCAGCACGCACAACCCATGCTCAAGAACAACTCATCACCAGGCATGCACACCCCATGTCCCCCCCTCCCCTCCCTGCAGAGGGGCTCCCGCGCACACACAGAGCAGAGTGACCTGGGGAGAGACTTCTTCCCCGTTGGGTGGGCTGCCACGAGGACAGTGCCCTGTGCGTCACCTTCCGCCCTGCTGCAGGCAGCAATAGCAGGCAGCGGAGGACGGCTGCCCATCCCTGCCCCACGCTTTTGACTCAGCAACATCAAAAGCTGCACCAACATCTTTTAAAACATTCCTTGCCCAGCCCACTACCCACCCCCTGGACAGCAGACCCCTCTATGCCTCCCAGCAAAGCCCCACAGTGCGGGAAGCAGCGACCAAGCATCTCCCTTCCAACTGCATGTTTCCATCCGAGTGCGTCACAACTTAATGCTGCCCCCAGACCGTACTGCGCTATGACAGCATCGCCGCCCGTCACAACCCTGACGGCCCCACCGGGCAGGTTTTGACCACAGAGGCAGCCCAGGCGGCTCTGGGGTACCCTTGTCTGCTCTGCCCCAGCCTGCCTGCAACGCAGGGGCGGGTGAGGACTCTTCTCTCACTGCTACGCCGGAGGCAGGCACCCAACCGAGGTATGATGTGCTCAGAGATAGCCTGTTAGCTTCTCCCCACCTAAGACCGATGCACACCAGCGTAACACCTCCGAAACGATGCCAACTCGCAGCGAGCAAGCTCTTGGCAGTAAAAAGCCTTTTTTTTTTTATCCAGGCAGCCACTCCTTCTTCCCCAGCTCCGCTCAGCTGGGAGCCAGGGCTGCGGAGCTGCCCCTCCGCGCTGCCTTGCGGGCCTCCCCGCCGCCCCAGCCGGGTGCCAGCCTGCCCGGGCCGGGCTGGCAGGGCTCGGCGCAGCCCTTGGCGGGGAGCCCGCAGAGCCCGTCACTTCGGCTAAGCCGGAGGGCTGGTCCCAGCGGTACGGCTCTGTCCTGGATTCTTCTCGCAGCGATGGTTTCGTGCAAGCGCTGCTGTCAAGCCATCGTAAGCGGCGCAATGTCACCCGGGTCCTGCCGTGCCCCCGCTTCCCCCGTGCTCGGGGGGGGCTGAGGGGAGGGCGGCGGGGCTGGAGGTGGGGACCCCCGGGCGGGGGCTGGTGGGGACCCACCTCCCCAGAAAGCGGGCAGGGGAGGGAGACGGG